>CAWUFW010021731.1:0-113076 GCA_963921515.1 Calotriton arnoldi | reverse complement strand
GTGTCAGTATTTTAGGAGGGCACCTTTCCTGACCAGGGTTTGTTTTGCCAGGGCAAACTCGAGCCTTATTTGAGGGACTCCAGGAGTTTTGCATCTTGCCCAAGCATCAATCCACTACCATATGCTATTGTTGGCAAAAGTTACCTTTAAACATGGCAAAAAGTGGCTTCAAAGAGTGGCCCAATAATTGTTTAGAAAGGGCTATAAATGCAAAGTTCAGAGCTGTGCCTTTTTCCTTGATCATTTCTTTCTGGGGGGCAAAGGAAGCCTGTGAATCTAGTTTGACTCTCAGATATTTATAGGAGGTTACTACGTCCATGGGCTGTCCATTAAGCCGCCACTGACCCTGACTAATGATACGCTTCCTGAGTGACATCACTTTCGTCTTGTTGAGATTGATTTCAAGGAGGTTGTCTGTTGTGTACTTGGAGAGCTTGTTAAATAGTCTTTGCAGCACCACTGGAGTTTGACTCATCAACAGTAGGTTGTACGCATAAAGAATTTTCAATATGGGTTGACCTCCCAGACTTGGAACATGCGAGGGCACTTTATCAAGGTCACTTGAAAGGTCAGAAATATACAGATTGAACAGGAGGGGTGACAGGACACATCCCTGTTTCAATCCCAGGCTTGTTGATACAGCTTTTGATAGATGCCTTCCGCCCCCCACTTTGATCTTCACCCACGAGTTGGAGTAGAGCATTCTAATGGCTGTCAGTAAATTTGAAGGAATGCCCAAGCTGCTAATTTAGCCCACAGCTTTCCACGTGGTACATGATCAATAGCCACCTTGAAGTCAATGAATCACATATATTGGGGCAGGCTGCAATCACATGCTCTCTCCATTAATAGCACGCTGCCATCAAATTTGTGAGAGTGCCTTGTTTTTTCGTGAACCATTTTTGATTTAGGGGGATTCTTCTTGATTTTGTTGCCCAATTGGAGAGGTCATGCAGCAATAATGATGAAAGTTGTTTGAGTTCTACATCAAGCAAGGCTATGAGATGATAGCTACTTGGCGAGGATGCATTACCACCTTTGAAGATCGGATGAATGATTGAGCCTCGCCAGCTTTCTGGACTGTCCCCCGATTGCAGTATCTTAATTAACATTGTTGCCAGGTACTTTGCCCAGGCCACTGTGCTGTACTTTAATATGGCTTGTGGGATGCCACTGGGACCTGTTGAGCAATTGGAGCGGGACCCATTTATCACTCTGATAATTGCAACGATTGAGTAACTTAGCAGCTCAGGTTCATACGGAGCTTGGTTTTCCGTGAGGATTTCCAATTCCTTGGCTTCCAGACTTGCCCCACATACTGAATGTGTTGATAAGTGGGCGATAAGATACTCCACACATGCCGCCTTGCTAATGTTGCCATTATTGGTAGTCTGCAGGCCTTTTTCCAGATCGTTGATGATCCTCCAGAACCTTCTTGGGTCCTTACTTTTTGAGGAACCTTTGAGCTTTGCCCAGAAGTTCTTATCCCTGCTTCATTTTATTGACCATACCTCGTTTTTGAGCCTTCTTCGATCCTCCCTCAGCCTTGTGATTAACAGATCAGGTTTCTACTGATTCTGGATTTTACAAGGCATATGTTTCTAAGTAGTCGGGTCTTCCTATTGCCATAGATGTTCATGCTTATCTTTGATCATTTGACTGGATACATTGCCACTATTCGGTCCTTGAATGAAGCCCAAGCTCTTACTGGATCCAGCTCATTCTTGAGGGCACCTTGCAATACTTCTAGCGACCTAACAGCTAGGTCTTGGATGTTATCGGAGTCCCATAATAGCCCCTTAAAGCTTTCCGTATTGGCTTGTTCAATCAAGTCTCTTGCAAGAGTAAGTCTGATGGGCTCAGTTCTTATCATACGTTTTGAGGCTGGTGATCACTTTCAGAGTGGTTGTCAATCCTGAAATCCGAAATTATGTTATATGTATTGCTGCTCACCATGGTGTAATCTATGTATGATACTGTCTTAGTTGAGGCCCATGCCCAGGCTGGTGAGATGTCACCCTGGAATCTTCCATTTAGGATTGCCAGCCCTGCGTGTTCACAGGCTCTTAACATTCTTTGACCTATTTTATCTGGGCTTCTCGTCTCTGGATAGATTTGCTCTGGTTGTGTGTAGTGCGTGATGCTTCTTGCTTCATCTTCCATGGATTCTTCAGGCTGTTGAAAGAGATTGATGTTAAAGTCTCCAGTTATTATTACTCTTTTCAAGGTGGCAAAATAGTCGATCAGCCTCCCTACTGAGGCTTCCTTGCCTCTGGGATTCATGTAAACATTAACTAGTATCAGGGGGATGCTACATGCCGGGACCAACCTTCCAGAAGTAATGCCTGTATACATGAATCTTGCGTAACCAGTTTTTTTACCTTTACGGATATGCTTGAACTGATAGACCAATAGGCCTCCTTTGGCCCTACCATATTTGCTTGATTTCTGTGCACAGATATGGTGTTCCACAAACCCAATGAGCGGAATGCTCGTCAAAGTCCATGTCTCTTGTAGGGCTATTATATAAAAATTCTTCCAGTATTGTATCAGCTCTGAATCCTCTGTTTTTGCTGCAAGGCCTCCCGCATTTCAGGAGCTTAGCCAGAGATTGTCACTTGCGGTTGCTGGATTGACAGGCTTTGTTTGGCTTCAGTCCCCCCTTTGTGATGTTGACAGGGCCGAGGGGAGCCAACCCCAGCTGGCTGACTCATCCTGCCTTACAGGAGTTCTTTGCCTCTCCATGGCATGGGCCTCTTTAATTTTAATAGTTAACCCCTGCTGGCCACCTGAGGGGGCCGTTCCTAATGCACCTTTGCATATTGAATGGGTAGATCTTTCCTCGTTAATCATCTTATCTTTGATACTTTAATGCTCAAGTTTGTCAGCTGATCTTTTCTTGCGAATATTTCCATGTGTGAGACCTGGTGTATTAAACGTGACAAGGGTGGGCTCTGTAATTTGATTGCCACGGGCAGGAAGGAATTTGATCGAGAAGATGTCACGTGAGTTCACCCGGGATAGTTCTGGCAGCTATTTGATCAGCTTCAGGATGACCCAGGGTTTAAGATAGTGTGGTTCCCTCTCGAGGAAAATAATGGGATCCACAATAAACTTGATTTTATGGGAAATCCCAATGGTCAATCCCTTGGTTTCCCATGACACAGATCTGCTAGTGACACAATTCCTCACACCTTGGGCTATTATTGATGGGGTGCTTAGTTGCACATATACTTCCCTTGTACGATAGCCGCAGTCCCTGGTGCTAGTTATCGGGGATCCCGATTTCAAAGGTTCACCTGGGGGGCCGGTGCGCGGTTCTGGGATACAAGGGTTGTGATTGAGGTTAGTGCGATCGGGCCTAACTCCTGCCTACTGATCGTCATACCTATCCATGTGTGACCCTGTATGTCCTGGGATTCATCAACGGCAAACTCGTCCCTTCCCCTCCATGAACCGCCAAGATTGATACGTGTGTGAAATTCCTGTGTTCCTAATGATGACTCTGGTTGACTGGTGTCTGCCGGATCTGTCAGGTTTTGGTGGGCCTTGCTTAAAGCAATGACGGTTTCGTTCTGCCCCTCTATCTTTGCGGACTGCAGAGCTGGTTGTGCTAATATTTCCAATGAGTTCCTTGCCTGATCTTTATCCATGCCTTTTCGCACTTGCTTCCTTTCACGTTTTGATAAGCGTGGCATTGTGGGCTCCGAGCTTCCCTGCTCAGGCTTTCAGCCAGACACGTCCTTCAGGCATTCAATCAATCAATCAATCAATCATGTCACTTATAAAGCGCACTACATACCCGCGAGGGTCTCAAGGCGCTGGGGGAAGAGGGGGGTGGTGCTGCTACTGATCGAAGAGCCAGGTCTTGAGGAGTCTTCTGAAGGCCAGTAGGTCTTGGGTCTGTCGGAGGTTGGTGGGGAGGGTGTTCCAGGTCTTGGCGGCGAGGTGGGAGAAGGATCTGCCGCCGGCGGTCGTTTTCCGGATGCGGGGACTGTGGCGAGGCGAGGCTGGTCGAGCGGAGCTGGCGGGTGGGGGTGTAGAAGCTGAGTCGTCTGTTGAGGTAGGCTGGTCCGGAGTTGTGGAGTGCTTTGTGTGCGTGGGTGAGGAGCTTGAAGGTTATCCTCTTGTTGACAGGGAGCCAGTGCAGGTCTCTCAGGAGGGGTGTGATGTGGCTGCGTCGGGGGATGTCGAGGATAAGACGTGCAGAGGCGTTCTGGATGCGTTGCAGCCGTCTCAGGAGCTTAGCCGTCGTTCCTGCGTAGAGGGCGTTTCCGTAGTCCAGCCTGCTGGTGACGAGGGCCTGGGTGACTGTTTTTCTTGTTTCGGTGGGGATCCACTTGAAGATCCTGCGGAGCATTCGGAGGATGTTGAAGCAGGATGAGGAAACGGCGTTGACCTGCTTAGTCATGGAGAGGGTGGGGTCGAGGATGACCCCTAGGTTGCGTACGTGGTCGGTGGGTGGCGGGGCTGTTCCCAGTGATGTTGGCCACCAGGAGTCGTCCCAGGCTGAAGGGTTGGAACCAAGGATGAGGACCTCCGTCTTGTCCGAGTTCAGCTTCAGGCGGCTGGTCCTCATCCATTCGGCGGCGGCCTTCATTCCTTCGTGGAGGTGGGCTTTGGCGGTGTGAGGGTCTTTGGTGAGGGAGAGGATCAGCTGGGTGTCGTCGGCGTAGGAGATGATGTTGAGGTTGTGCTGTCGGGCGACGTGGGCGAGGTGCCATGTAGATGTTGAACAGCGTTGGGCTGAGGGAGGAGCCTTGGGGTGCGCCGCAGATGATCTTAGTGGCCTTGGATCGGAAGGGGCGAGGCGGACGCTTTGTGTTCTGCCGGAAAGGAAGGATGTGGTCCAGTCCAGGGCCTTCTCTTGGATCCCGGCGTCGTGAAGGCGTGTTCGTAGTGTGTGGTGGCAGACCGTGTCGAAGGCGGCTGATAGGTCCAGGAGGATGAGGGCTGCTGTTTCTCCGTTGTCTAGCAGGGTCCTGATGTCATCGGTGGCGGCGATGAGGGCGGTTTCGGTGCTGTGGTTGCTGCGGAAGCCGGACTGGGAAGGGTCCAGGATGTTCTCTCCTCGAGGTAGCGGGTCAGTTGTTTGTTGACGATTTTCTCGGTGACCTTCGCGGGGAACGGGAGCAGAGAG
The DNA here is from genome assembly GCA_963921515.1 of Calotriton arnoldi. Classification (NCBI taxonomy): domain Eukaryota; kingdom Metazoa; phylum Chordata; class Amphibia; order Caudata; family Salamandridae; genus Calotriton; species Calotriton arnoldi. The sequence continues at coordinate 107,936 of CAWUFW010021731.1, read as the reverse complement.
ATGGGTCGGAAGTTCTTGAGGTCCTTAGGGTCTGCCTTGGGTTTCTTGAGTAAGGCGGTGATCTCGGCGTGCTTCCAGCTTTCCGGGAAGGTTGCTGTCTCGAAGGAGATGTTGATTATTTTCCGGAGATGGGGCGCGATGGCTGTACTGGCTTTGTTGAAGATGTGGTGAGGGCACGGGTCTAGCGGTGAACCGGAGTGGATGGTGTTCATGATCTCGCTGGTGTCCTCGTCGTTGATGTTGGTCCAGGAGAGCAGGCGGTTGGTGGTTGTGGGGGCAGTGGTCTCGGTGGTTGCCGGGCGGTCGTGGTGTTGAAGCTGTCGTGGATGTCGGCGATTTTGCGGTGGAAGAAGGTGGCCAGTGAGTCGCACAGGTCTCGCGACGGCTGGATGTCGTTGGTGTTGGAGCTGGGGTTGGAGAGTTCCTTCACGATGTTGAAGAGCTCTTTGCTGTTGTGTGCGTTGTTGTCTAGGCGGTCTTTGAGTGAGGCCCTTTTGGCGGATCTGATGAGGTGATGGTGACTGCGGGTGGCGCTCTTGTGGGCGGCGTAGCTGTCTGCTGTCCGTTCGTGGAGCCAGATCTTCTCCAGTTTTCGGCATGTTCGTTTGGAGGCCTGGAGGTCTTCGGTGAACCAGGTGGCTTTCTTGCTGGTGTGGCTGTTGGGCGGATTCTTGAGCGGGCGAGGTGTTGGCGCAGTCGTCGATCCACTGTCTGAGGTTGCGGGCGGCGGTGTTGGGGTCGGAGGGTTCGGCGGGTGGGCTCAGGGCGAGGGTTGTGGTTAGCTGGTCTTCCGTGACTCTGCTCCAGCAGCGGCGAGGCATTTGTTCGGTGCGGTGGTGCGCCTTGGGGCACTTTTGATACTGCAGATAGATCAGGATTGCCGGCACTTGTAGCAGTGACTGCGGCATCCCCCTCACTGCCACAACTCAGGGCATTTTGTGGGTGCTCGTGCAGTCTTCTTCCTTTGTGATCAACCTGCCCCCTCCTTTATGATAGTTTTGGGGTCCGCTTTAACCTCCACTAAGATTTTGTTGAGTAATGACGGTAGTTGTGCCAGTTTATCCACAACCTCTCCACATGCGCATAAATAATGTATAGTTTGTGCCCTTGTCAGATTGCCCGCATGATATTAGGTCATTAGGTCATTGAGATGCTGAAGCTTATCATCAATGTCTGAGTCGAACACCACAAGGGTGTTTATTAGATCAACTTGTATTTCCATTTTAGCTGAAGGTACTCGTGCCAGCTCCCCCTGTGACAGTTCTCCTGTCTAGCTTGCCCGCAGTCCGCTACCCTCTGCTGCCTGTCTATCTGCTGCCTTCTGTTTGTGCCTCCTCTGCTCGTTTTTTGCTCTGTTTTGCCTTTTTCTGCCCTCTGTTTTGCCTTTTTCTTCTTGTTTTTCTGCTCTCTGTAGTGCCTTTTTCTGCTCATTTTCCTACCGTCCATTTTGCCTTTACTTCTCGTTTTTCTGCCCACTGTTACGCCCTCTACTGCTCTGTTTTTCCTTTTCTGCTCTTTTGTTCTGCCCTCTATTTTGCCCTTTTTTGCTCTTTTTTCTGCCCTCTGTTCTGCCTTTTCTGCTTGTTTTTCTGTCCTCTGGCCTTTTCTGCTAGTTTTTCTGCCCTCTATTTTGACTTTTTGTGCTTGTTCGTATTCTGCCCTCTGTTTTTCCTTTTCTGCTTGTTTCTTTGCTCGTTTTCTCCAGACCTTGCTTTTCGACTGAGACCTGGCACCCCAGCACCCAGATACCCCCAGGGGTGACAGTGCCTCGCTGTACAAATGCTGATTGATTGATCTGCATGATGGTTAAGCACCTTGACAGTTGCTTGCATGGTGTCTAGGATGGATCCCCAGAGTAGCTTGGAATAGTTATGTTCCGCCTGCTTTCATCACACCCGGTCGCATTCTATGCTTGTTTGTCCAAGCGACTTGGATCTCCTGTGCAATGAGGTCCCCGGGCGAATTCATGATTGGATGCTTGGTATTGTTGAAAAGGTCATTCTCAATTTTGTTCCAGGTAGAAAATCCATATCTGTAAATGAACCTTGGAGAACATGTGGCTTCTTGTACACTGGGAACAGAGATAGTAATGTACTCAGGTGTTCGGAGGGCGCGTCTGCTTTTAGTGCTTTATAGTGGTTTATATTTTTGCCAGCCCGAGTAGGGGATGGGGTAGAGGATCTAGATGTCCTCTGCACATCATGATTCATAGACACGGGTACATGTTCCTCAATTTCAATTCAATTTTTATTTATTATGATTTAGAATTCCACAGAATTCCACATAAAGGTACATCTTAAAAACATATTTCATTCCACAAAAATTTCCAATGTAAATTCAAGTTGTCATTTTCATCTAAAAGCACGAATTAACATAGCAAAAGCAGTCGATCTTGGAGTTTTCAATGCAAGAAGGGGTGAACCTTAAATAAGCGAATTGTCATACATGTATTCTTACAAATTTATACACATTTCTAATCTAATACTATCATAAAACATTCAGTGATAAAACTTATTATAAAATTCAAAAATTTAAAATTCACTATACAATACTTATCAAAAATCATCTAATACATGATAATTTAGCGGCAGAGCAAATTTAGTAAAGTGCTTGGGATCCTAAAAATGAGTAACTAGCAGCGAAGAACTTTAGAAAACGTGTGCATGCTTAATTGCAAACATAATAAATCAGTCATAAAGACCGGAAGGTCGAAAAAAGTGCAAGTGCTCTGTACATACGTATTAAGAAGGTCTTTACTAACGAGTAACTAGCAGCAGAAAAAGTTTGTAAAAGTGCACATACTCAGTTGTAAACATAACTAATCGGTCATAAAGACCGAGAGATCGAATAAAGTGCAAGTGCTCTAAACATATATATTAAAAAGATCTTTCCGACCTTAATATATGTTTAAAAATTGTTTAAAAAAGCAAAAAAATTTAAAACACATCAGTTCGGATGGGGGACAGCAGACAATTTCGGGCCTGTTCTGCTGTAGTGATATTATACTTTAAAAAACAATTCCTTAAATATCTACGACGTATTGATTGTAATGCGGGACAAACAAATAAAACATGATTCAAATCTTGAATACAGGAATTACATAAATGACAATACCTCTCATGTCTAGGAATACCCTCCCAAGATCCTGTTACAATTCTTAGCGGAGTAAATTCAATCTCAGTAGCAAAATCCCCTGCGAACTCCGTGTTTAAGATTCCATAAGACATAAGGTTGGGGATTTTTGACAATACCTACTCCCGCAATACAATCCATGTTTCTGTTCTCTGAACACATTTTAATATCTCTTTCATGAGAAACCCGTGGATTGTTCTCTTAATTATACTTTTCAAGGCCCTTTTACAAAGAACCGCCACCCCATCCATATCTAAACCAAACATTGATAATGCTTTTAAATTATTCCTAAAAATAGCACTTTTTTCCTTCATATTTACAAATATTTCTCTGTACAACGCCACCCTTAGCAAATTCTCAGAGCTATTTATCAGTGCATTACACCATCTTAAGCACGCGTGACCATTGATAGCACATATGTAGAAAGAAGTCCAAATTCGAGCCTAAGCGCTGCAATCGGTGCTGCACGATTCAAATTACATATTTGGCGCCAGATTTTACCTTCCACTGTCTCGAAACTGGCCCACTTTTGTGCATCAATTGTTTCACTAGCGTAGCTCAGGGTTGGTGGAATCTTTATTTTATAGACCGAAATAATGTGTGAAAAATGTCTTTTCCCACAATGTGTATACAGACGATTAATTGCAAAGGCTTGTGAAATCGCTTTACCTCTGCAATGGTACATATGTCTAGTAGCTGAGCACCTATTTGTAAATATTTTTCCTAAGTATGGATAAAATTTTACTACGTCCAATTTTTCTTTTCCCAGGAACCAATTCAAATTTTTTCTGACCTTACAACCTTGATAACTAAAAATCATAACTTTGCTTTTTAAAATATTTATTTTTAGATAATACTCTTCTGTATACCTAATTAACTCAGCAAGTCGTCTTTGCAGTCCAATTGGAGTTAAATCCATTATTATTGCATCGTCTGCATATAGCAGACAGCTCAACTCTAAATTTCCTAATTTAGGGGATCCTCTTTACTAAGGCCCACTCTTCTTGGCAGATCATTAATGTAGATAGAGAAGAGTAAAGGGACCAAAAGGCACCCCTGCTTCAATCCATTGTTAGTTACTATTTTCTTCGAGAGACCTTGTGTTCCCCCCAATAATACCTTAGTCCAGGTAGAGGAGTGGAGAGCAATTATTAATCTTAAAAGATTCCCTGGTATCCCCATAGTAACCAATTTTCTCCACAGCTTCCCCCGATCTACCCTATTGAATGCTGTGGAGAAATCTATAAAAGCCGAGTATAACGGCACACCCCGACACACTGGATATTTTTCATTTAAAGTTTGCAAAATAGAGATATTATCCAGTGTGCCACTATTCTTACGGAATCCTGTTTGTTCCAAAGGAATATAATTATTTCCAAATGCCCACTCTTGAAGACGAGTGAGAATACTCTTTGCAAACAGTTTTCCGGTTGCATCCAGGAGCGAAATCTGTCTAAAACTGGCCGGGGAATTTTTTGGACCCTTTTTATATAACGGAACAAGTATACTTCCCTTCCAGGATTGTGGAATATCCCCATAGGTATAACAATGGACAAACAACGGATGCAAAAATGTTGCCCATTCTTCACTATCCTGTTTTATTTTGGCTACTGGTACATCATCTGGGCCCATTGCGCTAGAATGTCTTGCCCCTTTAATGTAACCCTCAATCTCCATACATGATGGTGCACCATAATCGCCCCCCGTAATTGGAGTGGTGCTAACCTCTTGGATCTGTCCAACTATGAGATTTAAAGCATAAAGCTGGGAAATATATGTGGACCATTCTGCTTCTGGGATTAAAATGGGTTTTGACTTCTCTCTCCCATCACAGAATTTTGCAATCAGTGCCCAATATTTCCTAGTATCCCCGGAATGAGCCACCTCTCGAAGTCTAACCCATTTTTCGTCTTCAGCTCTCTTTCGATCCGATGATATTTTCCTTTTCCGTACCTGTTTTAGCCTACTTATTTCTCTCTGCCTTTGTGTCGTGGGCACCCTAAATTGGTCTCTAATTAAACCATTAATTTCCTGATTCAGGTTTTTATTTTCCCATGGCATTATTACTAATGGAGTAGAACTAAAAACTTGCTTCTTTCTTCCGAAAGTTCTAATTGCAGCCAAGACTCTCTCGAACCTCTGAACTGGTGTTTCTTGCTTGGGAATAAAGGCGGTATTCTCAAGAACCCTCTTAAAATTTGGAAGCAAATTATTTGACCAGCAAGTACGCCCATTATTACGATTATAAGAGACATTTTCATCCCTCTGATTCCAAAGTTCAAGTTTCTCGATTTCTATGTCCATTTTTACAACTACATGTACATGTTCCTGATCTGCCCTGTCCCTGGTCGGTGTTCTACTTTGGGTGCTCACTCCGTTTTTAACTACCACTATAGTCTGTGACAGTGGAGACCGCCAAATGCCTGGGATGATTGCCGCCATTTCATTTTCATCACGTATCGCTTTCATCAATGGGCCACATGAGCCTCTTGGGACTCCTGTCAGGTTCAAGACTTGAAGTTCTGGAGAGCTCAGCAATACGCAGCTGCTTGCCTGTGCAATGGGGCTACTCTTAATTGCCTCCAGAGCATTGAGGCTATATTTAGTTGCCTCCAGTGGTTTAAAGGCCTCTGCTGGTGTTGGCGGGTTCAACACACAGAAAAAATCTGATATCTTCCTAATATTTTTTTCCGGCATACAGGCCCACAGTTGTAATAGCTCTAGCAGCTCCTCATTCCATCTCCCTTTCTCAGGATCAGGGTTAGTCGGTGGGCCAGGGTGGCAACATTGGGGTACTTTTTGTGCTTTTAAACTTTGCATTTCTCTTCAGAGTAGCTGCCTTAGACATGACATTGCCCTTTCTTTTCCTAGCGCCTGTATACGGCATGGACCTAATCTTTCCCGATCTCATATCACAAAGAGAGGTCCACGAGTGTGCAAAAACCGGTGCTTGTTACCTAGGTTTTTGAGGCCGTAAATTTCCTGATGAGCCCTTTGGGGCTTGTCTGAGATGTGTCTGGGGGGGGGGGTCTAGGTGTCTCCTTAGACCTACCGCAAGCCGCACCAGTTGCCGCCTTCTTCTTTGCCATAAAGCCGGACCCAGTGCTATCAATCCCTGATGCCACCCTACTGAACTACCAGGTTCACCAGCTGCTGGTAATACTGAAAACTGACTTGGGAGGGCACGAGCGCGGCCAGCAGCTTCCACGGCTCTCGTTGGATTCAGGGAACAGCCTCCAGGCACCTCCCCTCTCTCCTCGCCTTGGCTCTTCTGCCTTTCCGATTTATATTGTGCTCCAAACCTCCTTTCATTTTTCTTTTATCCTTTTAACTTATTATTGTCGCTTCTCTGACCACTTCTGTACCTGAAAATCGCTGGCCAGTGCCTTTGGGAGGGTGTAGGTGCTCAACCGATGTTTGACCGGTGTTTGATATTTGGCCTTGATGTTTGGTATTTGGTGTTAGGTGCTTAGGGTGCTTAGGTCCTCCTGTACCTCCAACAGCAGCACCGAACTGTGACACCTTACAGCACCAGGCAGGCTGTGGCGGCAACAGCACTGCTCTCCCTACCAGAATCCTGTGGCGCAGCGCCTCACAGCACCGCACCATGCCGCATCGCACCTTGCTTTGCATCACATCCAGCAGGCCATTTGTGTGGCTACAAACACCAACCGCAAGCTGAGGGATAGGGTCGGCCCCATCATGCGACTCATGTGCGGGCTCAATCTCCAAATGATAGCTGGGGGATGGAGTCAGGATCAGTCCCCCTGGCGGTGTCGGCAGTGGTGAGTTGTGCGGTCGGCTGCGGTCAGAGCAGCAGCGATAGCACTGGTTGGTAGCAGTCAGCAGCTTCTGACCCAGCTGCCGCAGAGCGGTAGTCAATGGCTGATTCTCGGCAGGCGTCTCAGCAGCCGCATTTGCGTGCCCCGCCTCCCTCTCTCCCTCTCACTGCATGGCTGTACAACGTCAGCGTCCACAGCCACGATCAGTTTCAACAGAAGTCGGAAGACCAAAATGTGGAATCAATTCCCTCAACAACAATTTGGCCACTGTAAGGCTATCTGCTTTCCTTGTGGAAAATGTTTTGACCCATTTAGAGAACAAGCAGACTGCTACCAAGATATATTTCAAGCCATTGCAGAGCTCAATAAAGTCTGCTTGCAATCTTGTAAATGGGCCTTCCGAGTTGCTAATGTGATTCATTACAGTGATAGTTCTTCTACCTTGATTGTTTAGATGAAAAATGGAACATCTTTCACATACATCCACAGCTGCATGCCGAATTCCTAAGTTCTCCCAATAATTTTGAAACACTCTAGCTAGACTATCTCTCCCTGCATGCGTCTGATTATGTAAATATTTATACATGGGCTTCAATATAGAATGGAGAAGAACATATTTTTGATTTTTATTTATATTCAAGTACTGATAATTCTTTTAATAGCCTAATTTTATCCATCTTAATTTCTCGTTTTATGGAGCATCTTCTTGTAGGTCTCTCAACTCACTTAAGGAAGTTTGCAATGAGTCCAAAAAAGAAACAATTCACACTGTCTGAAAACTGTGTAACCATATTATTTACAAAATTCTCATTTTCATTTTCTTGAATCACTGTCCCTTCCTGCAAAGCACAATACCTCGCCATTTGGTCAGCATTTTTGTTCCCTTATGTGACCAATCCTCACCAGTCTTATGGGCTTGCCACTTCACAGCTGCCAATTCCTTTAGGTTATGATTAGAATCCAGCAAATCTAATATGTACATACTGTTTTTTATTGGAGCACCTAAAGAGATCATGAAAGCGCACTGCAACCAGAGCTTACTACAGTCATGCACAACCCCAAATCCATACTGACTATCGGTATTAAATAGCCGTATTCAAATTCTCTGACCATCAGCAGGCTCTTGTTAAAGCAATTAATTCTGTTATTTGTGCTGATGTTACATTTTGTGAAGAAGATGCCTCTGTCTATGAAATTGAGCGTACTGCATATCCAGCTCTTAATCTTCTATATGACAGGAACCATCAACAAGCAATATGAAATCTGAGTTCGCTAAAGGAACTTCTTTAATATCTGGTGTTGGTTTTGTGCATAACTCAGTCATCTCTTTACAATCGTGCTCAAATTCGTCATCAACAGTATGTTCCCTTTCTTCACATTTGTCTGAAATCGGCAGTAGTGTCCTGGGTTCAAAATATTACACCTTCAAATTGAGGTATTCTCTGCTCGAAATATGACTAGTTCATAACGTGTTAGCCTGCTATTTGTAATGTGCTGTATTTTTGTTCTTGTTAGAAGAATTTCAACAGAATGTGGAACATAAACAATGAAAGTATGACCCATGACCATTCCTTCACTTTGTTCAGTTGCCAAACTGCTACAACCGATTTCTGACATCCTGAAGACTTACAGCAACTGGAGCTAACACTATATTGCAATTGGACGAATGCGTCCTCCATGTTTTTGTGCAAGTATGGAAAGTGCACAACTATCTTTTTAGTGAAAAGAATAGGGAAAAAATCATATTCTAGTCAGGCATGCTGAGTGCGGGCGCAATACACAAACTCTCTTTTAGTTTCTTAAATGATTCAAGGCACTTGTCATAAAATGCTACCTGATCTTGAACATAATTACATGTTAACCTTCCTAAAGGCTTTGGGAAAAATTTGGAATCCACTGACGACAGTGGCCAATAATTCCCACTAACATCAAAAACTCTCTCTGAGTGGTTGGGGGACTCAATTTCAGAATTGCAGAAACCTTTTGAAATCTTTCATTCACCCTTTTCACTATGGTGTCCAAGATAGATAACTTCCTTTCATAATATTGCATTTTTGTTGGGGAGACTTTATGTTAATTTTCTGACAAATGATTCAACTGAGTAATAGTATCCAGTTTAAAATCCTCTTTTGTCTTAGATGCCAATGAAAGGTCATCCATATATTTCACTAAAACTGAATTACATGGCAAATAATAATAAACCTAAATCCTTTTAAGGATCTGGGAGATAACTGAAGGACTCTGTGTATAGTCTTGTGGGTTCCTACACCAATTGAATACTTTATTCAAAAATTGAATCGCAAAAGGGAACTGTGAGTCCTCATGCCATGGAATTGAAAAGAACGCACTTGAAACGTCTGAGGACCAAGGAGGAGCTCCCGCAAGAAGCTCCCAGGGCTGGGGATCGCCTCGGCGTAAATCCCTCGCAAAGCTCTTCCATCAAGTCACCACTCATCTGGAAAAAATAACAGAGGTACTAGCAGAATCGAAAGCCAATCTAAGGCAAAGTCAGAGGTGAAAATCCGTGAGACACAAAGACTCACTGGAGATTGTGTGGTGGCCTGAGAACACAAAGAGGAGTATCGGGCTCCGTGCCCTCTCACAGGCGGCCACCCGGCTGGGTTGCAGGGTGGCAGGAGAACCTGAACCACCTGAAGGAAATCACAGATGTCGCCTCCTGGACCCCCGTGTGCATACAACTTGATGGACCAGAGGCGGGGAAAAGGAGGCAGACATGTTTCCCTGAGGTGAGCCAGCTCATGTCTCCTGCTTGTGGCTGCCCTGCGGCTCACCTCACTTGACTGCCCCTCGCTGCTGATCTGACTACAGGCGGGCGGGAATCTGACTCTGGTGGCTTCATGCAGTCCTGCCAAGTGTCACGCATCAGGCGTGACGCTAACGCATTTCAGTGTGGTGTTCCGCATCACCGCACTAAATGCATTGTCACGCATTTTGCCCACTCTACTCTGACGCACTGAAACTGGCCCGCTACAGGTATTAACGCAGGTGCTGCAGCGCGGCGCGCGCTGGCGCTGCCTGGCTGGTCACGGTGGTGCCTCTGACCTGTGTGCGCCGGGGGGGTGGGGGGGAGGAGAGGTCTGCTAAGACACTGCTCTCACTCCCCGCGGTCCGTGCTGCTCTGAGAGCCCGTGCGTCAGCGTGCCCAAATTGAAATATGCTGCCTTCAATCATGCTTACTAGCTACAATGTTGCAAAACCTGCGGGCTGCAGAGTGCTGGCTCTTTCTCTTGATTCCCGCCCGCGGCGCTGACCACATGACAGAGTGAGTCATGATGTCTCAGACTCACCCTGCTCAATAAAATTACCGGGACGGCCGGGGCCTGCCCTCTCAGAGAGAAAGTCGTGCGTTAACTGGCTCTGTGCGGCGCCTGGCGCCCGGCGCCCATTACCTCACGTCCTGTAGTGGTTAACAGGAAGCGGAAGTAAGTGTGAGGCTCGTCTCTCTGACTGTGAGAAGAAGCGGCGGCGGCCGGGAGTGACTCTGAGTCACAGAGTCTGTCTCTCACCCCATCATGGCAGCGCGGCATGAGAGAGGCCTGTTGCTGCAGCATGATCGGGCGCGATGCGTGTGTGGGGAGACGCTGCTGTGCACACAGTGCTGCAGGCATGTGCGGCGCCATCCGCCGTCCGGCCGACCCCCCCCCCGCCGTGTGGTGTGGCTCAGCGGAGCACACCTGGCCCGGGCTCACCGCCGCCAGTGGCTAGTAGCAGAGAGAACAAGTTGAACTTAGAGACAACAGTAAGTACAGACTAGTAGAACTAAGAAGCTGTAACTAACCGTAGCAGACCCCGCCCCCCCCTCCCCCCGGCGCACACAGGTCAGAGGCACCACCGTGACCAGACAGGCAGCGCCAGCGCACCCCGCGCTGCAGCACCTGCGTTAATACCTGTAGCGGGCCAGTTTCAGCGCGTCAGAGTAGAGTGGGCAAAATGCGTGACAATGCATTTCAGTGCGGTGATGCGGAACACCACACTGAAATGCGTTAGCGTCACGCCTGATGCGTGACACTTGACAGGACTGCTGAGTGAGGCAGCCTGCAGTGCTCAGTGTGCTGCCAGTCTGAGACTCACTGTCAGTGTGTTGTACTGTAGTTACCGGCATCGGCGGCTGGGCTAAACCTTTTGTGTGTCGCCGGTGTCTCTTGTCACACAGAGCTGCAGCACGCACTGCCACTGACTCACACATTTGATCATCTAGTGTGACTTACGGTGCGGTGCGGTCAATGGTGCGTGTTTTCTTCTGCCAGGACTCGGGCTCTCTCTCATCTGTGGGGGCGGGGGGGATGGTGAAGGGCCCGGGGGGGGTATGCAGTCGTCCATCGGGCATCGTCACCTCACGCGGACTCACTCACGCATCATTCAGAGGCCCCACAGTCCTCTCTGCACAGGATCCTCTCTGAAGTTCATGATTTTCCATGCTGTGGCAGAAGCTGGAGGGGGGGTATTATAACTTGTGTATACTTGTTAGTGTTGTTTTTCTGCCAGCCCGGCCGGCAACACGGGCACTGCTGTGTTAACTTGAGGCTGCCGGCCCCTCTGCTATTACTTATTTTATGCAAATGACAATCTGTTGCATCCAGGAAAGTATTTTTGTATTTAACTGTGCATGTGTCCGCATATTTCCCCTGAACTTTAATAAAGTACTGCTACTGAAAGACTTGTTTAATATCATGGTTACGCATTCGTTTACAGTACAGACAGGTTACAGGAGGGAGCACTAGCGTTAGCGCCCTTCCATTTCTGGTGCTCTGCAGCAGTTTGAAGAACTTCTTGGAGTTTCTTGTTGCTCAAATGGCTGTAATTTCTGATGTTTAGAAGTTTCCCTCGTCTTCATTGCATGATTTTTGCTTGCGGGAAAGTGTCACTCATAGTCGCTGAAATGTCACTCATAATTTCACTGAAATTATGAAAATGTCACACATGGCAATCTGAAACCTTGGCAGCTATGTTCATGCACTGTGGGACCACCCTCATTGAGCCTCTGCTGGCGCATGGCTTGATGGACCTGGGGACTGGAAGAAAGAGGCGACCTCATTGGAAACCCCTGCTACCAGCGAGGCTTACACTGCTGGAGCTGCTGCATTGCTGGCGCGGCCGCTGCTAGAGGTGGGGATACCTTTTGCCCATTGAGCGCTCCCCTGTGGCATTCATCCAACTGCGACCCCCAACTGCTCCTCAGGCAAGCTGCTGGCTATCCCCACAGCGCCCCCCCCACACAGCACCTCAGGCAAGCTGCCAGTAATCTGTACGGTGCCCCCCATCCCCAGCTGCACCTCAGACAAGCTGTTGGGCACCATGGGCCAATTACAGCTATCGCTGTGTGGGACACCCCTCTCCTATCGAGCACTCTTGTTGCGTGCCGCAACCTGGGGAGGCCTCATAAAGATCGCTCCACTGGAAACTGGAGAAGGGAGTGGGGTAATATTCGAGCTGTCCTTCATTCCCCCTTCTCAGTAGAACTTCTACAAGCTGCGCCATACCGATCCTTCTAATGCCTCTGCGGTAAAATTGGTACTATGCTGAGGATGAGACCCTAGAACCGGGGATGTTGTGCTCATGATGATCCCGCCTACCTCTCAACTGGGGAACCCTTGCTATGTGTCTCTTCTGTGCCCGATATGCTTTCTCCTTGCATTACTAACCCCCGCACGTGATCAATAAAAACTGCCCACGTTAACACAATTGCATACTACACCCATGTGGAAGCATGATCATATCTACATCAGAACTTGGTATTGTATGCCCATACTGTAATCTTGCGCGTAGATTATGTCTCTATACCTACACTGTCCGTCCACACTGTTATTGTATGTCTATGCTTGGTAATGCAAGTATATTGTGTCTTTATGCTTACAATATTAGCCCACATTGCTATTTCATGTCTAACATTTTGCTCATTTTATGAAAACACTGTGATTTTGTGCACATACTACCATCCCATTGTAACCCTACTGGCCCATTTTGTCATCTTGCACGTAGATTGTGTCTTTATGTCTACACCGTTAGCCTACACTACTATTTTTATGCTTATATAGTGAATGCTTGGTGATGCAAGTATATTGTGTCTCCATGGCTACATTGTCAGCCCACACTGCTACCTCATGCTGATATAATGTCTCTGCTCATTGTATGACAATACTGTGATTTTATGCTGCTATCCTAAGTCGACGCTGTGCACTTGTAGGTGACCCTGCCTTTCAATATCTGTTAGACCCTGTGTCTTTGATATCCTACCTACGCTGTGGGTATTTATACTGCATATTTGCCTTCGAATACAAAGTACTCTCCTGCAGACTGGCCCATAAACCCATCCACAAACACAGCGCCTAGACAACGTAGCCAAGAACCGAGAAGGACCAATAGGCCCACCGGCGCATTTCAGCATTCAAGCCCTCCTTTGCCTCACAGGGTCCTCACCAGAGCTGTTGGTCGTCCTCCCCTCTTCACGCCACTGCTGAAACAGACAACCACCTAGGCTGAAAGAAACTGCCTCTTAACCACACACACCTCTGAATGCGTCTCCTAAAACCTAACCTTGGTTATCCCCTGAAACAAGGTCTGAGTATCATACAATGCTTGGGAGCCTGCTGCTGGATCAATGCCCCACCGCAGCTCTGTCATGGAAAGATACAGCCCCAACTCATTCTGCGTTAAATTTCTGTCGAACCTCTCCAAACAGGCCTCAAAACACATGAAATACAAAATCCTCAGAGCTTCCAGAGACACTAATAACAGACATCTTCTACAGTCCAACACATGGAGGCCATAAAATGGACTTCATCACCTCCACCAAAAAACCCGCCAAATGGAGAGAGAACATCCTACAACACCTTCACGTAACGAAGACTGCCAGCATCCCTTACCCTTATGTATCTAAACTCTCTATAGCCCCATCCCAGGACTTTAATGGAGAAGTGTCTGTACCAATCTACAGAAAGGGGAACATCCTAATACAAGCCTCTGAGCAAAACCTATCCATTTTTGATCACCGCTTCCCTGCTCTCTGTGCCTCCATGCCATCCGCTCACACCACCACCACCCACCATCTCCCAGAATACCCACCCCTTCACCACCTCCTCTACTAGCTGAACCCTCTACCCCCAGACCCCCATGCACTGCCCCATCCCCACCCACACCCCACCCCTTCTACCGTCTTTTCCAGTCCCAGATGCCCTGAAGCTTTGGGATTGCCTCCAAAATTACTTGCCACCCCTCCTCTGTACACCTCCACTGCCCAGCTTGATTTAACTATTGCACCTGAACCCTCCCAGCCCACCGTCAACAACAGACTGGATACTACCCTAGCCTCCACTCCAGAGTGTGATGAGCTCCTTCATACTCCACTCCCCACCACAGATCCAACCGCCGCCCAGCTAATCCCTATAATAACCCATCTAGAACTCAAAATCAACGCTATCCTGGATGAAATGTCCTCACTACGCAAGTGCATAAAGATTAGCCACATCCTGCACCAACTTCATGTATCAATGGTGAGTACCAATCCTGCTACAGTTATACACTCTGATCTCCTTTCCCCCAACCCTTGGCAATCTGTGCTCTACACTCGCCAACACCATAAACCGAGATCCACCATGACAGGAACGTTGCAGCGGGAAGCTGAAATGCTGAGCAACACATATGACGATGACACTAGCCAACCCTGCCACCCCAAAATTCTAACCATCCAGGACACAAGCAGGACGCTGAGCACCACTCGTCCTCACAGGCGCCTACCCAACTATCTACCATCCAACTCAGTCAACCTGGCCCAAGAACATTACCCATGCTTTATTTCATGCTACTAAATTGCCAGTCGGCAGCCAAGCGTGCCACTGGCATAGCTGAAACTATCCTGCAACACAATATTGGCCTCTGCTTTATAACTGAAACCTGGCTGACCTCAGCAGCGCCTGCCTCTTGAGGGCGCCAACCACATCGTTTTTCACGTTATGTGGATGGTAATTGCAAAGAGCAATTACCATCTGCATCATTTTTTTGAATTAAATGAGGGCTTTAAGCCCGTGGGGTGCTGCTTAAGTGCCTGGCTGCCTCTTGATGAGAGTCAGGCAGGCAGGCACTTTCAAGTGGGACTCTCAATCTCAGTATGAAGTTCCTTGAGGAAAAGTAGAGGTAGAGGCCTGGTTCGTATTGCAAAATTTCCCAGGGGTGGAGACAAGGTGTCTCCCACTTTGGGAATTAGGGCCCTCGCACACCCGGCTGGATGTCATGCTTCATCTGGCACTACAGGACTACTCAGCACACAGTATCAAACTAGCAAAGAAACGGGCCCGAAACAGAGAGGCACTGTTAGAAAAGAATCAAAGGCATACTACGGACACTCTGACGTGTGTCACCACTTACACACCTGACTCTAACCAAATCCGTAAGATTATAAAGAAACACTGGGGAATTCTGCAAACCGGTGAACTAACACTACCCCCACCACAGTTTGCATTTAAACGCACTAGGAACTTGAAGGACATACTTGTACATATCAGACCACCACACAGTGCCCCTTGTAACCAACGATCGCTGTGGGGTCTCCCACCAGTGATGGGTCACTTTCCATGCAGGTCCTGTACCTTTTGTGCCCTCACGGAGACTACAAAAGAGATCCAACTTTCCAAAACATTCAAATGGGTAAAAAAAAAGCATACCAACTGCAACACAAGTAACTGTATATACACCCTTACATGCCCATGCAACCTACGTTACATAGGTATGAACATGAGGATGGTCAAAACACGCATCATTGAGGACCGCAGTAACATCAGCTGCCACAAGCTCAACACCAAGCTGGGCGCACATTTTGATCAAAAGGGCCTCACTCCAGACAGCCTAAGGTGGGCCATTATTGAGGCACATCCCCAGAAGAGTAAACAAGCCCTGTTCAGGAGAGAACAATATTGGATTTTTCGCCTCTCCTGTGATAAACAGTGTCTGAATGAGGACATCCCCTGGAGCGAATTAAGCAGATAACTCCTTGCCTAATCGCAGCACCCACCCCTGGTTCCTGGAATGGATCCCATGAGAAGGGCCCACCTCACCTCTCCCACCAACCTGTTCTACACTTGTAGTTAGGGCGGGGGGCCCTTGATTTCCATTTTTATATCAGTCCCAGAGACTCAGGTTTAATCTTGCAGCTGGCACACATTAACCTTCCCATTACCAGGGGACTGTAAAAAATGACACTGGCATCCTTGCCTTAGTCTGGGCCCTCCTTTGACCTCAGTGCGTTATCTGAATATTTCTATACTGTATACCATCTCCTTAAATGTATTTACATGACTTGGAGCGGCATAGTACACACTTGCCCTACATTACGCCTATCATCTGGGTACTCATGCTCTACCATTGTTCAGGGTTCCTGGTTTCTATAAACCATTATTTTTATTTTTCTATTCTTGGATGCTTAGGGATTTTAACAACGTTTCGAGTGCTACCCGCACTCGTTCCAGCATCCACTAAAGCGTGCAGGTTTAGTCCGGCTACAGCACCAAGATGGCGCCCGCTTTGTGCCTCTAAACTCGACTTCTGTTACGAGGCACTGCCTCTGTTTTTTCTGCACTATGCCAGCCCCGCCCCCTTTCAGCGCTGCCAGCATTTCCCACACCTGCGGCTGTAGGCTGGCTGTTGGTGGCGAAAAGTACTTAATACAGCCACTCCCCTCTCTCCGTACTCTACTGAGCTGATAGGGAGAGGATAGGTCGTCCGGCAATCGTGCCGCTGCACAACTGTGAGTAACCCGAGAATGCTCTCCCCACGGGGACGCTATCTTGCGCACCCGTTTTTCTTAATTCGTTTGACTTGCCTGGGCAAACACTGACACCCGCATTACTTGGTTTCTCTTTATCTCTTTTTCTCTCCTCACTATTGTTGCCTATCCAGGGCGTTAAAAGTTTTAACGTACCCTCCACCAGTGATTAGAAGGAGCTGGTGAGCCACCCTAGTCGGGTGAGTTGTAATTACATACAAATCATGGTGGTTGTTGAACTACCTTGCTTGCTTGAGTTCTTAGATGTACCACACGCTTGCCACATACTTTCTTCCTTTCCACAGTGCCTGTCACATTTGTTTTTTACTAACAGCCTGACCATTGAGTCTCTTGCATGTTACCTCTTTAGCGGCTGCTTTTATTGTTGTCTCTAATGATTTATGTCATTTTCATTTAATGTTTTAGGTCGGTCTAACAATAAGGTACCTCAGTGTTAGGGCAATTTGTGTGTTTGGTTTACACTGTATACTAACTATGGAACCAACCACTGTCTAGATAGTTATTCCTTCTATTTGGTCCTGAAGAATTGCCATGTGATCATCCTGACACGAGGCAAGAAACATGTTGACCCACACATTGTAGCCACCACTGTACATTACCTCAGTGGTGACACACCTTTCATTTTAACTGGGACTAGTGGACTCGCTGAATAAAATTGATTTGGAACACCACTAAGCCCCATTTTAGATTCCTTCTCACTATTCACTCACATTCCCCAATCACGTCTACACTACAAGGCCCCTTTCCCTCACCGCACCTTACGGCTTGGGAATAAAAGATGTCCGAGAAAGAGCCCCTCATAGGGTGCCCATCAAGCATTGCAGCGCCGGCCTGACAAGGAGCATGCCCTATGATGGATGAAGCATGACACCCAGTGTGTGAGGGCCCTAATTCCCAAAGTGGGAGACACCTTTTCTCCACCCCTGGGAAATTTTGCAATAACGACTAGGCCTCTACCTTTACTTTTCCTCAAGGAACTGCATACGGAGATTGATAGTCTGATTATTCTGGGGCGTGTATGTTGGACCTACAAACTCCCCTAGTCCCTACCCTTTTTTTGATATATTTTCGAGTGGGACACATGCTCTAGTGAGCATGTGTCCCTCAGCATTTTCATTTAAAAACAAAATCTCTTTGCAGGCTAAGAGCTGGCCTAGTGCCAGCCCGGGCCTGCAGTCTTTGGGAGTCTGAAGTGACCTCCCATTCATGGTGCCAGCAGCGTCATATTACAAGTAGTCCTGGGCGTCCAGGGCATAAGCCCTGTATTCCTGGGACTGCCTGTCAATCACTTTCACAGGCTGCAAGCAACACCCTTTCCCAACTCGTCACCTGTGACGTGTCAGGAAAGGGAGCTGCTTGCAGCCTGTGGAAGGATTACAGGCATGCGACTCTGTGACGTCGAGCCACATGCATGCTTTTGCATCGGAGGCACACATGGCACTCTCAAGCCTCCCATCCTGGACTGGAGCAGCAGCCGCACACCCTGTTGCGGGCCGCCATACGTGTTCCAGAGCAGGATTTTGCCAGGTAAGTGGGACAGGAGGATGGAGGCCTGCCAGCCTGTGGTACATTTTTACTGTTTTTTAAACAATAAAAACAAACCGCAGGCTGGCACAGCAGAGCACACATCCGGAACTCATTTATTTATTTATTTTTAAATTCTTTTTATTGACATTTCAAAAAGAAACATAGTAAACAACTAGCCAGTAGACAATCATTACATAATCATAGTCAAGACTGCACCACATATACATTTCAGATGTTATTTCGTGCGTACCCAGCCCACTGATATAAACAGGACGTTGAATATATTCACCGCATAGCAAATCCAATCATGAGATAACATGTGACGGCTTAATCAGAAATCCAGGACAACTCCCCACATAGTATGCATAACAGGTTAATCTTCCTGAAAGAAACACAACAACTCTGTCCCTCCTGTTCTACCCCTCAGTCCCCGCATCAATCGACGTGTCCCCATCTACCCCCTGTCTCTCCCGGGCCCAAGTGATAAATGGTTCCCAGATATCCCTGGGTCTAGAGGTAGGAGGCATTAATTCCCAGAAGATGGTCAATTGGGAGTGCCCGTACGTGATGTCCCTGATCCACTCCTAAATGGAAGGCGCCCTCTTCCTCCCCCAATGTACAGCAATTTGGCATTTGGCAAATAAGAGAAGCAATGCATGTAATTTGCAAACCTTAACGGGTGTGTCTTTTACATAGCTCAACAGGCCCAGTAGAGGTGTGGGATCTGCAGGCGTGGCAATAATCTGGTGAATCATTGTAAATACCGTGGACCAAAATGATGTCAGCTGCGGGCAGTTCCATGCCATGTGAAGAAAAGTTGCTGGGATGAAACCACATCTCCAGCAGCCGTCATCATCTCTCAGTCCCATACGGTGCAAGCCTACTGGTGTCCTATAAAATCGATGAAGAAACTTAAAGTGTATTAGGCGAAGTTTATAGTTGGGAGATAAATCAGTGAGTTGGCGGCAACAGTACGTCCACTGGGCCTCAGTTAGCGGGATGGGGAGTTCGTCATTCCACGCCTGGAGTGCCCGCGGCTGTGTCAAAGGAGCCGTGGTTTGCATGTGTGTATAGATCCGTGTGATGAGTCTGCGGGGTGTGGCTACCTTTAACAAGTTCTCCAATGCAAGCATGGTTGGTGGGGGACTCGGGAACGTCTCGTGTAAAGATCGAAAAGCGGCCCGAAGTTTATAATAGAGAAAAAGGTCAGCAAAAGGCACCGTTTGACCCTCCTCTGCGACCGGGGGCGGCCGAAATGTGTCTCCGGGGTAAAGGTCTGCGAAGGTACGCAGGTTCATCTTTTGTGCTCCAGTCCTACTGATTCCTTCGCCTATATTGGGTAGCATAGGGTTATGCGCCAGTGGTATGGATGGGGCATATAGTATAGGAGCACCAGTTCTCTTCTGCAGTTCATTCCAAGCCCACAGCAGGGTCTCCACGGTGTCCATGCCATCTCTGGGACGTCGGTAAGGCTGATATAGAGCCTCCCGGAGAGGGACAGGTGCCGCCGCATCAGTCTCCACGGCTACATGGGGTTGGAAAGGAGTCGGGTGGACCCAGTGGTGGAGAAACTGAGCCTGAGCGCACCATGCATACAGTTGCATATCCGGGGCTCCCAGGCCGCCCTGACAGAGCGGAAGCGTCAACAAATCCCAGGATACCCGAGCCTGCCCACCCGCCCACACCAACGAGACCAGAAGGGACCTGAGGGACTTAAAAAAGGCATGTGTAAGAGGGATCGGGATATTTGCAAATAAATAGAGAAATTTCGGCAGTACCACCATTTTAACTAGTGCTACTTTCCCAGCTAGGGAGAGCGGGAGCTTGGCCCACGCCGAGACTTTCTCCGCCAGCCACGTTATGGCACGGCCGTCGTTCATGTTCCAAATATCTTGCGTATTTCTGCTAAGCCATATGCCCAGATACTTTACTGGTTCGTCCACCCATTTTAGAGGATACTAGGAGATAACTGGGGTAGTAGCGTCCGTCAACGAAAAAATAACTGATTTAGCCCAGTTAATGGAAATGCCAGAAAGGCCGCCGAATTTAATAAATTTCCGGAGGAGGGGGTCCAGGTTCATTACGGGGTCGATCACGTACAATGTGACGTCATCGGCGTATAACGATATAAGGAGGCTTCTTGTGCTAAACCCAATTCCCCTAGCCGTGTGATGTTGCCTTATGCGCGCCGCCAGCGGCTCCATCGCGAAGAGCAACGGGGACAAAGGGCATCCCTGCATTGTACCCCGTGAAATAGGAAAAGGCGCCGACATGAGACCATTCACTCGGATCCGAGCCGTTGGCCGTGTATAGAGCAGGTGGATTAGGTTTATATATAGCGGGCTGAACCCCATACGGCCCAGAATGGTGAACAGATACGGCCATTCTAGCGTGTCGAACGCTTTTGTAGCATTGAGGAAAACCGCTGCCGCCTGTACGTCTGGATGGAGATAGTGCAAGACCGAGAACAAAGACCGAAGGTTGTGTGAGGTGGACCGCCCGGGGATAAATCCTGATTGATCAAGACGGGCGATCAAAGGGAGTAAGGGCTGTAACCGGTTGGCGATCAGCTCCGCCAAGATTTTAACATCTACATTTATTAATGACAGCGGTCTGTACGAGTCCAATTCATTATCGGGCTTCCCGGGCTTCAGCAGAGTTATTATTATTGCTTCACGCATGGTTGGCGGTAAAATGCCAGAGGTCTGGGCTTCTTCATATAGCGCTATTAGGTGCGGCGCAAGTTCCTCTACATAGGATTTGTAGAAGGCCGTAGTTAGACCATCAGACCCGGGGGCCTTGTCCAACGGCAAACTTTTGATTACCTGAGAAACATCCTCTACTATAAAAGGGAAATCCAAGTAATCTCTATGTCTTTGGCTGAACCAGAGCAATTCTAACGAGTCAAGAAAGGGCAGCAGGCCTTCCGGACTTGACTCTTGAGTAGAGGTATATAGATTGGAATAGAAGGAGGAGAATTCATCTAATATACCCGTTTGGCCTCTGATCACGGTCCGTTGTGTACTGAGCAATTCAGGAATGTAAGCAGTGGATCGCGGGGCACGAATCATTGCCGCTAGAGTCCTCCCCGGCCTGTCCCCCTCACCGTATCTCCGCGTCTCTGCGTATTTCCCCAAGAACTTGACCTCTCGCTGCGCTTCCTCCTCAAAATCAAGCAATCTACCCTTTAAGTGTGCTAGCGTCTTGGGGTCGTTGGAGGAGTAGTACTGTGTTTCTGATTTGAGTCTGATTTGAGTCTCTAGGGAAGCGAGTGAACCACGAATTGCCTTTAACACCCCTGCTTGGCGGGCGATGCATTTACCCCGGATGACCGCCTTGAATGCCTCCCAAAGAGAGGCCTCCGTGTCAACCGAACCGGAATTCAGGGTAAAATAGTCAGTGATGTCTGCTCTAATTTCTTCTTTGAAGGCCTCATCCAAAAGTGCATGTGGTGGTAACCGCCATGTGAATAAGCGTGGGGGTGAGTCTGGAAGTGCTAATTGCAAAAGGCAAGGGGCGTGATCCGACAGGGATCTGGGGAGATTTATTTTTATTTATTTGAAAAGTTTTATAAAGCGCGAACAAGACCCAACCGGGTATCAGAGCGCTGTACAAAGAGGAAAGCTGACGCATACCTACAGAGACAATATAAATACACTTACAAAAAAGGAAATATGAGAGGAACCGGAAGCAAAAAGTAAATGAGGGTGCTAGGGGAAGAGTAGGTAGTAAGTGAACAAACAGGTAACAGCCAACATAGATGAAGCCAAGCAGTTTCATCATCTACTTACTTCAAAGACAAACGAAATAAGTTTAAACCCCTAGTAGAAATGATTGTCAAGCAGTTTCATCATCGACTTACTTCAAAGACAAGCGAAATAAGTTTAAACCCCCAGTAGAAATGATTGTCAAGCACAAGTTTCAAACATAAAGTGAAAGTAAATTGTTAAGCATGCAATAAAACATCCAAGCACACCCCATAAGGCAACATGAGAGGAACCTGAGGCATAAAATAAATGAGGACGCTAGGGGAAGAGTAGGTAGAAAATGAACAAACAATAAACAGCCCACCCAGATGAGGCCGAACCGTTTCATCATCGCCTTATTTTAAAGACAGCTGAAATACGTTTTAAACCCCAAGTGAGAATGATTGTCAAGCACGAGTTCCAAACATAAAGTAAAAGTCAATTGTCAAGCATACATTTCAACACAACAAAGTAAAAATGCTTGTCGAGAATGCAAGGTAATTGACTAGCAAATGACATGGAGGCTATTGTTGATGCAGTTCTTCCAATAGTAGCCATTTGACCTGTTTTTTGAATGAGGCAGTCGAAGGGTTGGCTCTGATCTCTGTTGGTAGGGCATTCCAAATTCTTGGAGCCAGCCCTGAGAAGGTACGATTGTAGGTTCTTTTTTATTGAATTTCGGTGGTTTCAGTAGTAGGGTATTGGAGCTTCTTAGGTTTCTTCTGGATCCGGAGAGCTCAAGTTTTTTGCCAGGTAAACGGGGCTATTGAAATGTATAGCTTTATGTGTCAGGCAGGCTATCTAGAAGCGGATCCTAGCTTCAATGGGGAGCCAGTTAAGCTGGATTAAGTCAGGTGTGATATGATCATGCTTTCTTGAGCCTGTGATTAGTCTGGCAGAGGCGTTCAGAGTAGCTCTTAGCGGCGCTAACCTAGATTTAGGAAGACCAGCTAGGGTTACCAAGCCATATTCTACTCGTGATATAACTAAGGATTGGACTGCTGATTTCATGTCTTCGGGAGGTAGGAACGGTTTGATTTTCCTAAGAGTGTTGAGCTGATGGTTGGCTCTCTTAATGGTTGCACTGATGTGACCTTGCATGTTTAGAAATTTGTCTAGGGTGACCCCTAAAGAGCAGGCGGAGTCCACCAAATGCGGGGTGCATTTGAGTGCTGAGATTTTTTGATCCAGTTTTGCGTGGGAGCCTCGTGATTGCGTGGGGAAATCAAGAGAAATTCAGTTTTGAGAGAGTTAAGTAATAAGTGGTTATGAGTTAGCCATTGTTGAGTTTTTGAAGCGCTCCGTTAAGAGTTTTAATGTCATCTGGAGAGGAGATCTTCAAATACAGTTGAGTGTCATCCGCGTACATGTGGTACTGAATGTTTGAGTCATTTAGAATGGCAGTTAGAGGTTCCATGCATAGGTTGAAGAGCGAGGGCGAAAGTGCAGAACCTTGAGGCACCCCAATAGAGACTGAAGTGATGTGACACCTCTTTGGTCCAGGTGGCAACATCTCGCGACACCAACCAGAAGTCCAGCCTCGACCATGCGCCGTGATGCTCGGAGATACAGGTTCCCTCTTTAATCGTTGGGTGTCTACACCTCCAAATGTCAACCAGGTTCCCATCTGAAATTATGGCGTTTAGTGCTGCACTAGCTGAAGGGTGTAGTGTTCGGGAAATCCCTTTCCTATCCAGGTCATCGTTTAAAATTGCATTAAAGTTCCCACCCCAGATAATAGTGTCACAGCCGGTCGCCTTAACTCTGGCCCAGATATCTTGAAAAAAGCTAGGTGAATCTACATTAGGGCCATACAGCGCAACTATCACAACCGGGGTTCCACCCAGAGTGCCCAGTATGACAATGAACCTACCCTCTGGGTCAGTGTGTAGTTCCCTCTCCCTCCAGTCCAAGCCACGCCTGATCAGCACAGCGACCCCTCGAGAATAGTTGGAGTATATGGAAGAGTACACTGAGCCCCAACGATTATGTTTCAGCCTGGGGGAGGGTACAACGTTGAGATGCGTTTCCTGTAGCACACAAACGTCTACGTTATGCCTCAGTAGATAGGCATGCACTAGCCTGGCCTTCCTACCGTCATTTAGTCCCCGAATGTTCCATGTTAAAAAGTTCAAACTGGTTGGGTGGTAACTGGCTGTATACATTGCAACAGTACCGTGGAGCTAGGGCAACGCATCATACTCTTAGGCAACCAGGTGCAGACCAGCGAGCTGCAGATTGACGTACTGGCTAAAAACATAACAACAAGCCCCGCTTCCAACCCACCTCCCACTCCAACCCCCCAAATAGGTTGTAGAGAACCCACCCTCAACATCATAAAGAAACAGTTGGCAAAAGGGAATTCTCCCATAGGGGCGTAGAACCGCCAGCGTACTCCCCTGTCAAGACAGGGTGGCCAAGAAACTGCAGAGAGCTGAACCAATTTCTCGAAACATTCAAACAAAACATCCACATATCGTATCTATAGAGTAGGAGCCTGGGCAGTTCATACAACACAGTCCGACCTGACGTGGTCCATCACACTCTAGCCCATCGTATACCCTGCCAAGTCCGACCCGCGGGCCTTTACTATATAGGACCAACTACGCCCGGCACTGAAGGTTTAAAACAGAGCTGAGGCATATCAAGCATTTCCCAACAGTGAAAGCACCCCACATGAGTCTCCCACCCTCCATCATAGTACAAAACATCCAGGGCAAAGGATATAACATGACTGGAGACCCATCAATCATTGTCACTGAGCCGGGCCTCAGCCGAGGCCGCAGATCTGGAACCCTGTTTAGGCTGTTTACCACCGATGTGTTTCGCAAACTTGAGAGTGGATTTGGCATCCGTGAAGAAGTGTGCAGTTCCATTGTGAGTGACCTTAAGTTTGGCCGGGTATAACAGCGAGTAGGGAATCTGGGCCTGCAGTAGGAGACGTTTAGCAGGTAGGAATTCTCGCCTCACCGCCTGCACCGCAGGCGTAAAGTCCGGGTAAAATGAGATTTGATTGCCCTTGTGCGTAATCTTCCCCTTCTCTCGTGCTAGACACAGAATTTGGTCGCGGTCTTGATAATTATGAATCCTGGCCAAGATGGGTCTGGGTGGAGTCCCGACCGGTGGTTTAGGGCCCAAGGCACGGTGCGCCCTCTTGACCGCAAATACCGCAGATAGGTGAGTGTCGAAGATCTCTCGGAGCAGGTCCGTCACGTAGGTCTCCATCTTGGCAATGGCTGTGGTCTCCGGTATGCCCGTGATTCGCAGGTTATTGCGACGCGACCTCACCTCCAAATCTTCGTTTTTGGCGCGGATTAGACCCAGCACTTTGTCCATCTGTAGAAGCTGTTCCTTCGTTTCCACTTGGAACTCATGGAAATCGGAGACTTTATTTTCAAGTACATCAAGTCTGGTCTCATGAGTTCCCACTTGTGTTTTGACAGCATCTAGTTGAGTAGTAAGCGCATCCAGCTTGGTGTCGATGTTCCGCAAACTAGATCTCATCTCGAGCATCAGAGTGCGCAGGTCCTCCCCTCGGTCTTCCATCTGTGACTCTGCAGGTCTCTCTGCACCGGCCTCCGGGTCCGATTCCGTGAGCCTCGTGGTCCTCCTCTGGTCGAAGGTCAGCTTCGGCTGCTTTGCGTCTTGCTTCCCCATATCTCATGCGGGTGTCGCCAACACTCCTATCGGGGCCCACCAGCTGCCCGCAGCGCGAGTGGCGTACGCGCGACAGTCCCACCCCTACGAGTCACCCACCTGCAATCCGTGAGTCCACGGGGGTCGGTGCACAACCGCAGCCCGCAGGAACGGCCGAGGGGCCCTCCCGCACTGTAGTCAGACAAGGTGTGTGCCTTCAGGATCCAGTGTACACTGCAGAGAATTACCGCTCTCTTTGGGTTCGCCAGGCTGATCGGGCCACAGCAGCGTCAAGGTTGGGTCCGCAAATCGCCTCGCCAACGGGAACCGCACTCACACGGCAGCCCAATGGGTCACTCCACTGCTGGGCACCACGTAACAATTCTGCCGCCGTGTCGAGCTCAGGCACAAAGTCTCAAAATGGCACGTGGGGTGCGCGTCCAGCCACAGTCTGTACCACCAGGCACAAATCCGCTCCAGGCGCCCTCTGCGCCCTCAAATGGACGGGGCCCCAGCACCGGCCCGTCGGGTGCCTCCACAAGTCAGCAGGCAAGCCCCCCACTCGCTCGAAGCGCAGGACGGCGCTGCCACCTCCCGCACCGCAGCGCCGCCGCCCTGCCACTGCGCCTCACCATCAGGGTTTAGGTAGCACGATCCAGTTTTCTCGGGCAGAGCTGCACAACGCCTCCGTTGGACCAATGCGCACTCTCAGGCCGTCCGATCGTGAAGTAGTCAAACCGCAGCCGCCGCGGCTGAGGCCCCAATCACAAGAAGCGCCGCGGGCTCAATTTCTGGGGCGGCCCGCGCACAACGACAGGTCGAGCGTGCGCGGCCAGATCCCTTCCAGCAAGGCTCACAACTCGGCACCGGGGCAAAGCACAGAGACGCGGGTGACAGCAGTCGACTCCTCACGTTATCCGCATTCCGTGGGTGAGTGTGTTGCACGGTGGTTGCCCTCCATATGCAAGGATTACTGCAGGATTAGAACTCGGCCGGCGGAGCTCACTCACAGAGCGGCCATTTCACAGCTCAGCAGGCCACGCCCCCCGGAACTCATTTATTTAAGTGTTCCCATTGTGTGCTTTTTAATCATGCAGTGCGTTTTACTTTAGTGCATCAGATTATATCACTATATTGAGAGGCATTTATTTAAACTGTTAATAAATGCCTCTCAATACAGTGATATAAACTGATGTACTAAAGTGAAGCTCTCCCGCATGTTAAAAGCATAGAAGAGAGCACTTTTAAATATGTGAGTTCAGGATGTGTGCATCCTGAAGTGACATATTTAAACGTGCCTTTGTCTTGTGTATGCTTTTAGCATGCAGGAGCGTTTCACTTATGTACATCAGTTTATATCACTATATTGAGAGGCATTTAATAACAGTTATATTAAATGCCTCTGAATATAGTGGTATAGAGTACTAAAGTGAAATGCTCCTGCAGGTTAAAAGCATACAAGAGAGACTAGGGCACTTTTAAATATGTGAGTTCAGGATGTGTCCTTAACTCACATATTTAAAGGTGCCCTAGTCTCTTGTATGGTTTTAACATGCAGGAGCATTTCACTTTAGTACATCAGTTAATATCACTATTAAGAAGCATTTAATAAATGCCTCTCACTATTGTGATATAAACGGATGTACTAAAGTGAAATGCTCCCACATGTTGAAAGCATACAGGATGTGCCCACCCCTTTCAAGTTCCACCAGCTGCCACTGACTGAACAACCATTCGTCCCCTTACATCAATCTCCTCACCCCACCGGGCTTCTCAATCATTCATTGTGACAGCAAGTATCGCTCTTGTGATGGATTAGCCTTCATACACAAAAAAGACCTTTCCTTAACTTCCCTCCACAAAACCAAATACTCTACCTTTGAATATCTAGGAGCCCGGCTAACCTCTAAAGATCCAGACCCCATCAAATTTCATGTCATTTATCACCCTCCAGGGAAAAAAAAAACAACAATTCCTTGAAGACTTAACAGTCCTAATTACGCAAAACTCCCTAAAAGTCAGCACAGACATTATACTAGGACACCTAAACCCCTGAACAAGGCCGAAGGTCCTATGATACAAACCCTAGCCACCATTCTCGAAGCGAACGACCTCACCCAACACTGCAATAAACGAACCCACGAGAAAGACTCCACCCTTGACGCAATCATCTCCAATCATAACACCGTGTCCCTCCACTACATCCTGCCCACTGACTGGACTGATCACCACCAAATCATGTTCAATCTCAATGCCATCCATCCAAAGGCCCACACGCAAACTTCCCATCTGAAGCACTGGGCGAGGAACATACATCAAATCCCGTAAGAAGGGTTAGGATTAGTCAGTTCCCGAATCTCACCCTCACCCAACCTCACCTCTGCCAATGACCTTACAGCCCACTACAACACAAAAATGGCAGAACTCCTGGACACAGTTGCCGCTGTCAAACTCAAGAAATCAACAAGCATCCCTTCCAGATCCTGGTTTAATAAAGAGCTCAACAAAGAAAGGCGATAACTCAGATGAGCTGAAAGAAACTGGAGACAACAGTCCTCGCTAACCAATCTCTCAATCCTCCGAGCTGAACGTCCAAAAATACAAGTAACACATCTTCGGAGAAAAATCATCCTACTTCCAAGCCCAACTTGAACAATCCAGAAACAGGCCTAAAGACCTCTTCAACATCATCAAGCAGCAAACCTCCTGTCTCCCTCAACACCCATGCAACGATCCTACCAAGCGCTGCGAAGAATTTGCAAACTTCTTCTCTGAAAAAATATATACCATTGAACTCTCTCTTCTGCCACCTACCCCCCCACCCTGCACCATGATTGCCCCCCAGAACACAGAGGCTCCACCCAAGGCCCTACCTCTAACCAATGGCTGTCTCCCTAATCCCCCCTATCAGCAATCCAGAACACCAACCGCAACCCTTTACAATCAAAAACGGTGTAGTTTGGACTGAATTCAACTATATGCTTGAAGAAGAAGTCAGCAAACTACTCTCCTGCATGAAGCCGACGTCACAAATCTCTTACCCCCTCCCTGCTGTGCTTGTCAAAATCTCCCCCAAGTCATCTCCCACATATGGACCAAGATAAACAACTCCTCCCTATCGAGTGGCTCCATGCCAGCCTCCCTTAAACTTGGACAAATCATCCCCGTCATCAAAAAAACAGATGCCGACCTGAATGCCCTAACAATTATAGACCAATAACTAACCTCCCTCTCCTTGGCAAAGCTATCAAAAAATGTGTGCTTGCTCAACTCAACAACCACATTGAAAAATACAACCTCCACGACACTTTCCAATTTGGGATCAGGAAAGGCTGCAGTACAGAGACTGCAATACTGAACATCACAGACGACAGTCACAGATTTCTGGATGATGGACAGGCCTGCCTCCTAGTCTTCCTGGATCTTACTGCGGCCTTTGATACTGTCAACCATGATATCCTCCTGAACACCCTCTCTCAGCGTGCAGACATCAATGAAACTGTCCTTCAGCAGTTTGCTTCATTCCTGAACCAGTGATCACAGCTAATCATGCTAAACAGTTACACCTCCAAAGCAACACCACTCTCACAAGGAGTCCCCCAAGGAGCAGTCCTGTCTCCTGCACTATCCAGCCTCTACATGGAACCCCTCACTATGGTCCTGAAACAAGCCAGTATTGCCTATCATCTCTATGCACCTAAACTAAACCTAAACTATACTCAATGGCATAGCTAGACCTAATGGCACCCGGGGTGGACCCTAAGTTTGGTGCCCGGGGCAGGCAAGAGTGGGGGGGTGGTGGACGACTTGTTCTGGGGCGGGGTCGTCGAACGGACGACTTGTTCTTGGGGGGCAAGGGGATGCTGGTAGTCGACAGACACAACTTGCTCACCTCCACCTCCCCTCCAGCTATGCCACTGACTGTACTCTCTCAACGGTTCAATCCAGGCTAACCAGGAATCATCTTAAGCTCAACCTCGACAAAACCAAACTCCTCCTCATCCAACCGAATGATAAGTCCTTTCCAGTAGATATCTGGCTCGACAACCTCACTGCATTAAACTGCAAACTATCCATCTCCAACTTGGTCAAATCTCTGGGGATTACACTTGACACAAACTTGAACATAAAAGAGTACATTAATGCCTCAGCTAAAAATGCCTTCTACATGCTGAAACACCTTAAAATTGTCAAACCCTTCATCCCCATCGAGGACCTAAAAAACGTGGTGCAGTCCTTAGTCCTCTCCAGGCTAGACTACAGTAATGCAACTGTCACGGGCACCTCAAAAACACACTTAGCCCCTATGACAGCTACACTCAACGCATCAGCCAGATTACTGTCGGGGGAGAGTTGCTTTGACCACAGCACTCCTACTCTCAAGAAACTCAACTGGCTACCAATAGAGGCAAGATGCATACTCAAGATTTCATAACACACAAAGCTCTCTCCACGGAAAACCAATCTACCTCACAAACAAACTTTCCAAGGCTGGTTAAAAGGGACCTCTTCGTAGCTTAAACAGCCTACTCTTGATTCTGCCCAAACTGAAGAAAGAAAAATCTTGCACCCGCGCCTTCTCCGGGAACGCTCCTAAAATATGGAATTCGCTGCCGCAGGATCTACTTGACATTCAATCATTCCAGCACTTCAAGAAGAAACTTAAACTTTTACTTCTCAACAAGTACCTAAACCCCCCCCCCCAAAAAAAACACCGGACTCTCTAAATAAATATAAACTTCACTATCTACTACCTCGGGAAACCTGTACTTTCACTCCCAAACCCCCACTACATTCTACCATAACTACCTCAGAACTGTTTCGTTCACATATCCCACTGCTTATCCCATACTCTTTGTATACACTGTGACTATGTGACTGTATCTATTTCATGTAACTGTATTTATTCCATATGTAACTCATATTACCTCTATTCCATCTACTCTGTAAAGCGCTATGATGCCTACGGGGCAGGATTGCGCTATGTACCTTATGTATACATTGTGACTATGTATTTGTATCCATTTCTTGTAATTGTATTTATCCCATTTGTAACTTGTGTAACCCCTATTTTGCCAACTCTGTCAAGCGCTATGATGCCTATGGGTCAAGTTCGCACTATACAAAACTCGATAAATAAATAAACGCTTGGCAAAAGTCAATCACTGAGTACCATTTTGCCTCTGATGGAATTTGAAACAGTATTACTGCTGGGTTTGGTACCACTGGACAGCAAGGAACTACTATTTTATTAATCTTTCGGAGGTCTTGCACAATTCTCCATTTCCCACTTGGTTTCTATAATTTCCCATTGTTAGAAAATTACATGGACTGCCAAGAACCTCTTGAAGGATTCTCTGCTCAATCATTTTCTCAGTCACTGGTTTCATTTCCTCTTTAACCTCTCTAGTTAGTTTTTGTATTGTCTAGCTCTTGGAAATATTGCATTTGGTTTCACCTTTATTTTCACCGGTTCTGCTGATTTGGTCAATCCTATTCCCTTTTTTGAAAAATCCCATACCTCCTCTCTGATTGTAAGCTTTACATCTTGAGGTAGGTCTTCTTTTGTCAGCACTGGGTACAGCTCTACCCTGGAATTCTCTGCACTCATTTTAAAAAGTGAATCCTCATCTTGTGTTTCTACTGCTACACCATCCGGTGTGCAATATATAATACAAATCATCTTGCAAAGAAGATCCCTTTCAAGCAAGTTCACTGGGCTTAAATCACATAGAATAAACTGATGTTTATTCTGCATTTGACCTATTTTGGCTAGTACATCTGTTGAAACTTGATTAACAATTAGTTTATTACTCATCCCTACACCTTGGACTTCTATAACTGAGAGGGGTAGGTTCAGCACTTCCACAGAACGAACTGTAGAACCAGTAGCCCCCTGTATCAATCAGAAATTAAACGGGATGACTATTGACTTCTCCATCAATATATGAGTCACTCTGGTCTACCTCTAGAACTGCTCCAAGTAAGCAGTCCTCCTCTCCTCTCAGGCACCGTCATTGTGAACTGGTGTCTGTCATCTCATCCATGAGGATCATGGCATTCTGTTGATGACCTGCATTATATGGCATTTTTTCTCATATTCTGTTGCATTACTTGAACTGGGGGTTCTGATTTTTAAAATGTCTTCTAGTTCTGTATATTCTACATATTTGACAGTATATTATTTCTCTAACTGCTGATTTTGCTGTATAATATCTTGAATTCTCTCAGGATTCCGTCTACATTCCCTTTTCCAATGCCCAATCCACCCGCATAAATGACAAGTTGTAGATTTTTTCAACATTTCAACAATTCCATTTACGACATCTCCTTGTATAATATGATTTATTCCATTCATTCCATTCCTCACAAAATTCGTATTTGAGCCCATCTGTCACCTTTCAAAATTGCATTGTTTGAGTGTACACTGTGTGTGTTAACTTATGAATTTGTAAGTTTACACTGATGATGGCTCAAACAATGCAATTTTACACAATTGCCCTATGGGTCAATCTGGCATTGCGCCAGTCATCATCATCAATGTCATCCATCCATGCCTCCCACCGCACACGCAGCCCTGGGAAGCAGTCTGGGACATTAATGATGGGAGAGCGGTGAACCCTAGGAATGGCTCCTTTGCCCAGTCTTCCCGTTAAAATCTTAGCTTCAAGAGGGTTGCATTCAAGAATTTGTGTGCCTGTTGGGCTGTGCGCTAATAGAGCATGGAGCAGTTGCAGATATTGATGAAACAGTGTGCAGGAGAGCTGGGATTGCTCCTGCATTTCCTGAAACGAGAGTATGGCCTCACCAGACATTCCCAAAGTGAGTGATTCCTATTCTGTCCCACCTCACAAAGCCCTGCAGGCCAGCAGTATGGTGTAGCCACATTCCCAGCCACAGTGGGGTCAACCAGGTCAGCCTGCGTTCCCATCCAATGAATCGTAGTGCTGTCATCCAACACAGCAGGGTCACCCGTGTAAGCAACCAGGTAAGCAGGGTAGTCCCACCCCTATTAATCCAGTTGTCAATTTGCGCGATTTGCGCAGCCAAGTAGTAACCATAGAGATCTGCCATTTCCATTTCCCCATCGTAAGGGGAGTGTCATCCATTGACAAAGGCAACGCGATGGCGACCCCCACACCCAGAGAACAGCGACAACCTTTGAGGCCAATACCTGAAACCATCTCCTAGGGTTCGAATGGGGAACGGTCGAAAAAATGTACAAGAAGCGTTGTAGAATCATCATTTTAAACAGGGCTACTCACCCCAGGGGTTTCAAAGGCAAAAAGCCCCACTGCTGCGGGTCTCTGTTCAACCTGACTGTCAGGGGATTCAGGTTAAGGATCCATGCCAATTCCGGGAGACGGGAGATGTAGATGCCTAAGTATTTAAAGGATAAGCGGTTAAGAGGGATTGCGGCACACCAGGAAAACCACCGGCAGCTCCCTCAATTGCCACTAATAGAGATTTAGATTTGTTGACTCAGAGCATGGACGCCTCTCTATATATACGGAGAATCTCCAAGCATCGTGGGCCAGAGGACTGCGGGTTCTCCAGGAACATCAAAATATTATCAGCATGTACTGCTATACACTCCTCCGATTCCCCTACGCAGGACTATCCCCGTACCCGAGCATCGCAGCAAATGAGGCGTGCCAATGGCTCGATTGCCAAGACAAATAAAAGTGGGGACAGAGGGCAGCCTACGGGTTGGGAAAGGCAGTGAGAGGGTCCCATTAATCTGGGCAGTTGGGCTGACATATAGGATACCAACAAGTTTGCAGAAGTGAGGCCAGAGTCCTGCCCTTTGCAGCACCACTTTTAAGAAGGTCCAGTCAACGTTGTCAAATGCCTTCTTATAGTCTATGAGGAGCAGAGCCATAGGGTTGCTGATGCAATACGCCTGGGAGAGGGCCACTTGAACTCTTCAGATACAGTGTCAGGTACTCCTGTTTGGCAGGAACCCAGATTGATCTGGGTGGATCAGATATGGTAGGGTCTGGCTAAATCGGGTAGCTAAGACCTTTGGAAATACTTTGATGTCAGCATTATTAAAGGAGATAGGCCTATGTGAGGAATATCGGTCTAAGGGCTGACCCGCCTTAGAGATCAAAGGGTGGTGGGGCGGGTTGGGGGAGCGCGGGGGGAGAGTGCACGGGGGACAGGGGCATGTTAATAATAATAAATACAAAACACCTACCTGACGCCGCAGGACGCCGCCCGCTCTGTGTCGCTCCTGCTGGCCTCTTCCTGGGTCCCAGCAGCCCCTGGGACAGAGTCCTAGCCAATCCCTGTGCAGCAGAACAGCACAGGGATTGGCTTGAGCAGGCAGGAAAGACACCCTGCTCATGTGATGGAGTCTGTGGGGTTTCTCCAGCCCAGCTGCTGAATGCAGCCGGGCTGGAGAAACCTAAGTGTGCATGTGTGTTTTGGTCGGCCTGAGACGGCCGGCCAAACACACATGAGCACTTAGGGAGTGCCCAAGCACTCCTCCTCCACCGTCCCATGCCCCACCCCTCCCTGCACAAGCTGGCTCTGAGCCGGCAAATGAGAAAATAAAACGATGCTAGAGCATCGTTTTATTTTTCGTTTGCTGGCTCTGCGCCAGGCAGTGGGGCTATGCTCCTCCTCCATTGCGGAGGAGCCGCCACTGAAGTTTGGTGATAATTAGTAAACTTTCTAATAAAATAGATGCAGTTGCTTGAGCTGATTGACTTTAATGTTTGTCCGTTTTAAAGAAATTTCAACAAAAAAAGTGGATTATTTTGCCCTTGTTGATACCACAAGCAGTGAGAAGCTCTAAGGTTACCCCAAGGTTAATCGCGTCCGGCCGAGACATGCTGCCGCGGGAAATGTTCTTTCTCAACGAGTTTGATTGTTGGAGGTTCAGGATACGAGCAATTTCCTTTGGCTCCTACTTCTTATAAATAATTACTATCTATTTGTTTTCCAAGAAGGATACGATTTTAGACGATCCTGTTGACCATTGTTATTTTGGAATTTAATTGCATCTTGCTTTTTGAAACAAATTGGAGACTTACATGTTGTAAGTGAGTATTATCCCCTTTTTGTTTTATATAGAGCATGCGGATGCATGTATTCCCTATTTTTAAATTTGGTATGCACTTTTTCTTCACCTTTGGTCTGGCTGGTTTGTGTGATAATGTTGGCCATTACTTATGACATCGACATGGCCTTTTTTTTAGTGATTATTTTAATTTCAAACCAGTGATAGCAACACAAGGGTGTTGTTTATGGTTTCTTAAACTAGTTATTCTTTTAAGTCAAGCTTGACGGAAAAGTAACTAGATGCTGCTTCTTTATATTGGGATATTCTCCCAGTACCAACTTGTATGAGAGTCTGGCTTGTGATTTTTCTTGCTCATAAATCTGTCTGCCCTTGGTACCCGCATATGCATTGATGTATATCATTTTCTGTTCCCAGATTTCTTTCTTGGTTGCTCTTAAATTACTGTTATGTGTCCAGAGGATGACCTGATAAACTACAAAGGTCGAAATGCCGTCAACGCTTCTCTGGCTAATCGGGATTAAGCATTTGTTGCATAATGTCCCGGTCATGATAGAGACAAATCGTATTGTATTGTTATCTCTTTGCCATTGTTTTTGTTTACACTGTTTATATGTGTAGATGTTTGTTTTAGTGTAACACTGTGAGCACATATTGTTTGTCTATGTATTAATTATTGTTTTGTATTATTTTTCAAAAATATTTTTTCAATAACAAAATTCTTTTACTTTGAATAAATTCTTTGTGTATGGGTACCCTTTTTCCTTTTTCTTGGTTTAAATGCGTATGTTGAATTGATCCCTGAACCATTGTGGTTTTGATATTATAACTCTTTAGTGTTCAACACCTTTTTCAAACAGCCTTAGATTGGAATGGGATTATTAAATGTCACCCTTTTAGTGTCCAATACTTTCCCCAAATTGATATTGATTGGAGTGGGACTAGTAAATGTCACCCTTTTAGTGTTAAACACCTTCCCCCAATAGGGTTGTATTGGAGTGGGGATAGTAAATTTATTGGAGTGGGAATAGTAAATGTAGTGTCCAATGCTTTCCCTAAATTCACATAGATTGGAGTTTGAATAGTAAATGTAACCCCTTTAGTGTCCAATGCCCTTCCAACACAAATCTGACGTGGTTAGGTAGATCTTTTTAAGTTTGGTAGAGCATAGATACCAATCAAACAACACTTACGGCCCGATTCTGATGCGGGTTGGAAAAGCTTCCCGACCGAGGGCCTGATTCTGATGCGGTTAGGAAAGCCTCCTAACGGCATTTGCTCCTTCCAAATCGGATCGGGAACGTGTCTTCCCGACCGAGGGCCCAATTCTGATGCGGTTAGGAACAAATGTTCCCATTGAAGTCAATGGGAGTTCAACCAAATCGTATCTGGAAGCATCCGGATGCATCCTACTCCGCCGGTCGGACTTTCCCGATCCGAGTGGGTCGGACACCATTTCCCAACCGATTCGGTCGGGAAGCTTTTCCAACCCGCATCAGAATCGGCCCCTTTGTGATGAGCCGCCCTCATTCCCAACAAGTGATTAAATCTGAGGATGTCCCATCTTACGCCGCTGCTACTCTGTGAACTTCTCTCCAAGAGTCAGCTCCCAAAAAGTTATCTGACGAGGTCTGGTCATGCGGGTGGTGGAAAGCAGGAGTCAGTAAAAAGGGGGGCACAACCCTGTTGTGCGCCTACCTCCCTAACAAACTTTTCTATGAGAGAAAGTTCTCTAGTTGCTGCTAATCACATTTCCGGCTGTGTGCCCAATTGTTTTAACTTGGTATAGCTACTACGCTAGGCATCTTTTAGCAAAAAGTCTCATTGACAATTATCAAAAGTTAGGATTTCCCAGCCATGGAAGACATCAGATATAGTAAGGCAGCCCCCCTCCTGCTAGAGATCAAAAGGTCCAGGCTGAAGCGCAGGTGTGAAGGCCGGGTTAAAGTGGATAGGGGTATAGGGCAGAGAGAATGTCACCCATCCTGCCGGTCGGTTCACCTCATCCCACACTCTAAGGGTGGTCTTGGTCAGGGTACTAAGGTATGCGTTAAGTGGTCAGTCTGGTTTTGGTTTCCATAAAACATCCCAGATGTATCTACCAACCACAGCTCTGTCCATATGTATCCGGTGTTTGTCTGACTCCCTTAAGGACCTCTTCGATATCACCCTCAGTTGCGCCGCTTGGTAGTATAGTGTAAAGTCGGGTAGAGCCAAACCACCGGCATATCTGGGTAGAGTCAATAGTTTATAGGGAAGCTGAACCCTGCGATCTTGCTAGACGAATCGCGTGACTAAGGACTGAAGGGTAGAGAAGAAGTCTAGTTCAATTGGAATGAGATATCCCTGAAAGAGATATAATAACCTCGGAAAGACAGTCATCTTAATTGCATTAATGCAACCTAGCTATGATAAATATAAGGGTGCCCAGCGCTTAAGATCTGTTTTAAGCTATTGCAAGAGTGGAGAATAATTCGCCTGATACAGATCGGTCACCTTAGGGGTGATCTTAATCCCTAGGTAAGTTCTTTTTTGGCCCAATGAAAAGGGGTGGAGCCCACCAGCGTCTCCATCTCATTAGTAGAAAGAGTCAGGTTTAGAAGAAAGGATTTGTGGAAATTAATTAGTTAGCAGAGCAGTCAAGGACCTCTGGGGGGATGTAAGAAAGAGCAGAACATGGTCTGCAAACATAGATATTTTATGTTCCACCAAGCCGAAAGAAAGGCCCCGTATTGGATCCATTGCCTGCACGCTAGCTGCCAATGGCTCAATACTGAGAGTAAATGGGACACCCCTGTCTCGTGCCGTGCTCCAGGTCAAAGAGATCTGAACCAGCCCCATTTACTAGTACTCAGGATTGTGGATGAGCGTAGTTGGTCTAAATCATAGCAATGAACTTTTCCCCAAAACTGAACCTCCGGAGTTTATGGAAAAAAAAGGACCAGTCAACCAAGTTGAAAGCATTTTCGGCATTGAGTGTTAGGAGGAATGCCGGAATGCGCTTTTTGGTAACTTTTTCAACAAGATGGACCACCCTCTGCAAGTTATCATGAGTTTGGCGCCCTTTAATAAACCGGGCTGATCCGGGTGGATCAGTTCCAGCATGATATCCTCTAGCCTAGTGGCCAATATTTTTGTATAGAAGTTTGCATCCAAATTCAATAGGGCGATAGGATGCACAAAACTGTGGCTCCTTCCCTAGGTTTTGGTATGACTGAGTTCAGGGTTTCGCCCATCGTGGGCGTTACTCGGCGGGAATCAGCTATGTTGTTCAATTGGTCAGTCACATTGGGTTATTCAACAAAGAGGAGCCTTAGAGGGAAAAACAGGCATCAAGGGTGCCCTCCACTCAGCATCAATACCATATACAAAAAGCCCTTGTTGCACATTACACATCAAATCAAGATTTTTATGGGTCCCCCACTACTTCCTTTTTGGCGGGGGAGGTTCTAGTAGCTACTTATCAACCAGCCCATATGTGTGTTTTGGGTGATGGTTCCGTTTCCTTTTTTAGGAAAGTGTTGATGATGAGAGAGCAAACAAGTTGGCAAGAACATACCAATCGCTCCTTGGTGGCTGCTTACCTGAGGCACTTCCTATATACACATTTTTTAAATTTTCTTACACCTGTAGGATTCACCACGATGCATGGGACCTTCTTTAATCTTTTTAAAGAAAACACACATATGGGCTGGTACATACGTAGGTACTAGAACCTCCCCCCCCAAAAGGACCCATAAAATCTTGATTTGATGTGTAATATGCAACAAGAGCTTTTTGTATATGGTACAGTCACATTGGATACCAAGTCAGATCTAAAAGTCTTGTAGAATGGGGCAGTGAGCCCACCGGGCCCAGGTGATTTATGGAGTTTAAGAGCATCAATGGCTGCTTGGACGTCTTCTTCTCTAATGGGATCCTCCAGGCCTTCATTTTGGTCAGTCTTCACCCGGGGGAGCTCTACCTCTTCTAAGTAGTTTAGCTGTGCTGACTCATCGAAAGATTCAGAAGTGTAAAGTGTGAAGTGTAAAGTTGCCTATAAAAGTCTTGGAAAGCCCAGGCCCTGTCCTCCTTACAGTAGCAACCTCCCCAGAGCCTAGGCGAAGGCGGCTAATGTATTTTTTTCCATGTTTACGCAAAGGTGTTGCGCTAGATGTGAACCCACCTTGTTCCTCTGTTCATATGTTGTTGTTTTGAGGCATAGTAATGTCAACTCTGTTCTATTTGTGTAAATGTCATTAACATCTTTTCCAATGGCTGGGTGGAAGAGTCTTTATGGGCCCACTCAGCTAACTGTAATTCAGCTTCAAGTGCTAATCAATCCCGGAAATTCTGTTGGGATAGGGTGGACATAAAGGAGATGCATTTCCCTCGAATTACCGCCGTGAAGGTGTCCTAGGTGGTAGAGAAATTAGTGTTGTGGGTGTCATACTATGTAAAAAAGTCTTTGATGGCTTTACGTACCTCGTCTCGGAAAAGACGGTCCTGTGCAATAGGCGCTGGAAAGAACCACCTTCAGACCTTGGGCCTCGGGCAGTCCACTCTAGGGTAATCTCCACTGGAGCGTGGTCGGAAAGAGTAATAGGGTGGAACCTGGCCTCCTAAATAGAATGGTGAAAGGTATTACTTATAAAAACAGTCCAGCCGAGAATTTGTGCGATGGCAGTGGGAAAAGGAGGTATAATCACGGCCTGCAATTTTGTACTTTTATTTGTATATTGTAGAAATAGCTTCTGTTACTTTATTAGTATTGTTGGTCATTAGAAATATTGTAGAACAATTAATTAATTGTATGTGTGTATACAATAATATTAATTACATTGTTTTATGTAATAAAGACATGTCTCACATTTTTATCTTTTATTTATTTTTTCAAACTTTATTAATTGAATATTTTGACATTTTAATTAAATTTAATGCATGTCAAAAACAAACATTTCTATAAAGTTAAGTGAATTAAACATTTCTTTGTGTTTTTTATTAATAAAGAAAATGTGCAAATTATATATACACAGTATTGTACTTGGTATGTGTTCAACTTTTATTAACATTTCTTAACTTTTTTAGTATACACAGTTTCAATATTATTTCATCTTGTTTTTTAAGTATATAATAAATAATTGTATATATTTCATACTATTATTTAATTTATACTTTATGCATTTTAAACATTTTATAATAACATTGTGACATGTTTTACATGTTTAATATTTTAAAATAATTTTGTATACATTTATTCAACGTTTTTACAATATTTCCCATTCACTTCTATGGGGAGAAAATCTTTTAATTTTCATTTAGCTGCCATTTTTTCCCCCTGCCTTTTATTTTGTAATCTATTTGTGTTATTTTTAGTCTATTTTCCCGGAACCTGGTCGCGGTAATATGCTGCTGTTCGTCAGAAAAAGTAAGTCCTTTTTTAAGGATTTTTTAAGAGTTTTGAGGGTGGGGGGTTTGGGGAAAGGTCTATAAGGTAGTTATTGTGCAGTTTGTGGGTTTGTTGTATATTTACATGTATTACTGATATTATTTTCACTAGCTTGTAGGTTTGCGTCTTTGTATACTATCTTGGTAATGTTTTGTTAAATTAAGTTATGTTAGTTATGTTTTGATGATTAACTGTTATGTATATGTGTTTTTGGGAGTGTAATGTGTTTTTGCGGGTGGGTTGTTTATTTTACTTCACAGGCTTTTGTCTCTGATTATGTGCTATGGCAATTTGGAGTTTACATTTTTTTATTTAAGGAAATAATTTTTGGTTTATAGTAAACCAATTCTTTTTGATACATTATTTATTTTAAATCACTTTTTCAGGTTTTTGTATTGTTCCTACATACTTTGGATTGATTTTACAGAATTGTATTGTATTTGCTTATTTTTTGCATTTGTTTTTGAGCTTTTTAAATGATATTTACACCTATTTTTGGTGGATTACTATTTTTTAGTACTTGGATACAGGAAGATCTTCAGCTACAGAACAATAAACATTATTTTTTTATTTTCCTTTTGGGTGGAAAATGCCATTTTAAAATATTTGTCTTAATATTATGTGATTGTTATGAGGAATTGTTTGGTTTTTGTGTTGTAATTATTTTATGTGATAGATTGAATTTGTTTTTACATTTTTAGTTGGTGATCGTTACATTTTATTTTAAATAATTTCTATATAGTTTCATTATATTAGTCTTTATTATTACTGCCATTTAAATTTTGTTTTGGACTGATGTAATAAAATATTATATTTATTATTTTTAAAAACCATTTGGTTTGTTGGTTTAGAATTTATCATAGTTTTGGAGGGTTTTGGTAGGTTAAGAACTATTTTATAATACACTTTTAGCAATCATTTCTAAGTAATCTACTTCTTTGTTATTTATAAAAAGTTTGACTTTAAATTGCAGCATATCGTACATTCCTTTGGTCTGTTTGGTAAGTTTAGGGGCAATTTGGGTAACAGATTGTTCCATTCTTAGTTGTTGGTAGCTTTGCTCTTTTTGTAATGCTTCTATAAAATTGTAAAATGTAGGCTGGGTTCTGTCTAATGTATATTGAAATGCATTGTGCCATCCTTCCTCTACATTGCTTATTTTGGCATCCTGTGCCAAGGTGCTGTCATTGACATTCCACCATGGTATTTGGGTTGGAGTCTGTGTCCAGAGCAATGCAGTCTGCCAACCCAAGTGCTTCGAAATAGTCCATTAGGGGGCTAAGTCTGTCTTCATTTTGTTGGTAGAATGGGCTATTAGTAAATTGTAGTGGTTGGCTACCTCTGTGACAGGGACATAGGCTAGTTGCACATTGGCTATTTGTAAAATATTCTACACTTAGGGCCTAATTACGAGTCTGGGGGTCCTCAGACCACC
This sequence comes from Calotriton arnoldi, assembly GCA_963921515.1. Taxonomy (NCBI): domain Eukaryota; kingdom Metazoa; phylum Chordata; class Amphibia; order Caudata; family Salamandridae; genus Calotriton; species Calotriton arnoldi. Next base: position 66,426 of record CAWUFW010021731.1, on the reverse strand, counting down.
AGACTCATGGTGGGGCGACGGTGGCGGTCTTCCGACCGCCACATTACGCCCTTGGAGGACGTCCCGCCCTGGGACCACCGACTCCGCCAGAGAAGTGCCGTTCCTTGGCAGTGGCGTGGTGATCTTGAGGTAGTAATATACTTGGCAGGACTGCCGCGGTCCCGCCAAGCATATTGCGACTTTCCTCAACGCCACTGATTTCGTGGAGGTCGTTCCTTCATCAAAACAGTGGCGGTGAGGAAAGCCGCTGTGCCTCAGTCCATGTGGATGCAAAGGGGGCACACAACATGTGCCCCCCTGTGTGCATGCACCCCCAGTTCCCGCACGGCATGGACTTCACAGTCCATGCCATGCTGGAACTTCCTTTGACCTTCCCATTGTGGTGCCTAGTTTATAGGCATCGGCGTGGGAAAGCCAAAGAAATCGCCTGCCAGTGACTAAAATAGTCATAATAGCGTTGCAACGCCAAACTCATATTCGGCACTTAGTGCATATTTTGGAGGTGTCTCCTTATAATTAGATTGAAATGATAGTAACAACCTTGTATGGCTCTGTGGGGGTACATTTTTAGAATAGTTTGAATCATAGCGTGCTCAAAGTCTATGATTCGTTTTTTGGGGGGTAGTAATTATTTGTTTTGTGTTTGATATGCTTTAGGAGCTTGTAGTAAGTGCTGCTTTGTTTATTTGGTAGTACAGCATATATAAAAGCGATATTTGTGTTTTGATATTTACCATGTATGGTGTATATCTGAGTGAATGGCTTGGGGCACATTTTGAAGGTCCCATGCATCATCCACATGACACATTGTCTCAGTTTTAGTAAGTTACCTGCTGTAGAGTATATTAGGATTCATCATGTAAAAGAAAAGGTTCATCATTATGTGTCATTGTTAAGGGTTCAGGTGTGTCTTGTCATCTTCCAGGGACTTGTGGGGTATCGCTGGTAGCTCTTTTCGTTCATGCAATTAAACGTTTTAATGTGGGGATAGGTGGTAGTTGACCTGTTATGCGTTTGGGGACTTTAGGTATTACATCTTTAAGGATTTTACTTGCGGGTTCCTGGGATCTAGTGCTTGCCTCTCTTATATCTTGCAATATTTCTCTTACTTCTATTTCTGTTACATTTATGGGTGGTTGTGTTCTCTTACATGAATTACAACTTCATCTTCTGTAGTTGCCCTCCTATTGAAATAATATTTAGTATAATTCCAGTTTATAGTTTCTATTGAAGCAGTTTCTTGGCTGTCGGTGTAGCCCATGTGATTTAGGGCCTAATTATGATGCCGGTCGGACTTTCATCCGACTGGCACCATGGTGGAAGCAGGACCGCCCAACTAGAATTCGGCCGTCCCGCTGCCCGCATTACGGTGCAACTGCCTTCACGGCGGTTGTAATGTGTATACTTTGAATTGGGGTGTGTGCTGCAGGCTGCAGCACACGCTGCAGTACAAAATATACAAATTTTAAACATCCCCACAATAAGTGGCAGGCACAATGCGGTGCCTACCACAAGGTGCAGGGATGTTTAGGGGGGCACCATAGGTGCCCCCTAGGGCCCATAAAGGAGGGCTAGGGGGGAAGGGGGCCCTGCTAGGGCCCCTCAAAGTCACTGTCCGCCTGCCTTTCCATGGCGGATTAACCACCATGAAAGGGCCAGTGGAAAGGGACATCCCAATCCCTACGGCAGTACCTGAGCAGGCACCGCCTCATTGTAGGGAATAGGAATCCGACCGCAGCACTGACAGGATCCTTGATCTTGTCGGACACGGCGGTCTTTTCCCCCACCAGCTAAGATTCGACCGCCTGCATCCTAATGCGACGGTCGGATACATTGGGCTGGATGGCGGTGGGACCACTATAGACAGCCTGACGTTGGCGGTCCCGCCGCCAACATAATCAGGTGCTTAGTAACTGCTTTCCTTTCTGCAAAGTGATATGCTTTGCAGCTTGTGTCACTATATCTGAAAGTAGTGTAATAGTATAAATATATAGAATATTTTAACATTTGTACATTTATTATTTACATTTAAAATTATGCAGTTGCTTCTATTTTGTATAATTGCATGTATGTTGTGTACAGATTTTTCTCACAATTTTGCAGTTTTTCTGTTGGGGTGTTCTTATGTGGAGCTGGTGTTTTGTTTTCTGTTAGATGAAAACAAATCGTAAGTTTCACTTTAAATGTTAATTTGTTGTTAGTTGGTAAACTTTGAGGTCGTTAGGTTTATTTTTGCTCACTATTTGGGTGGATTTATACTTTTGTATTAATTTATTTATACTTACTTTTTGATATCTTTTTGTAGCTTTTTTATAGTTGTTATTTTCAGGCAGTTTATTGGTGTTTCCAGGCATGGGTTTTTCTTTTAGGAAGTCTATGTAAAAAGATAGAAGTTGGATAGTATTTCATTAACTATTTGTTATTTCATATTTTTAAGTTTAATAGCTATTACGCTTTAGTGTAACTACATGTTTTCCTTACTTGGTTAAGTAGTCGCTAAAATGTATATATTGTTTCTGTAATGGTTTGGTGAGAAAATCCGTCAGTTTTCCTGTTTTGCAGCTTTTGTCATTTTTGAAGTAGTTAGTTTTTTAAATTAGTGTGCCATTTATATTGCTGATTTAATTGTTTGTTTGATTTTATTAGTTAAAGTTGTTTATAGGTTTATTTCATTGGTTGGTTTAGTTTTAGTTTGAATTTTCTTTTGTTTGTTTGGTCCTTTTCTGCTAAACGCTAATTTAGGTATTGTTGATGTATAATGTATAGGCCCCTATCACGATGTTGGTCAGAGACCGTCTTGGTGTGGGAACCGACTGACCGTAGGTCTGCGGTTCCTACATCGTATTTCAATGTGACCGCACATGGTGTGGTCGCAAACTCCCATTTCTCTATGGGAGCTTGTGCGGTGGGCGGAAACCGCCCGCAGCACAAGTTCCTATAGAAATGAGAGTTAGTGTAAATACCTGCACCATGTGGCAGGCACCTCAAGGTGCCTGCCACATGGAGCAGGGATTTACAGGGGGGCACCATAGGTGCCCCCTCGTCTCCCAACCGAAGGCCGCAGGGAGAAGGGAGACCTGCTAGGGGCGTCCAAAGTTGCTTTCTGACCGGTTTTCCATGTCGAAAAGCCCAACATGGAAAGCCTCTCGGAAACCGACATCATAATCCCGACGGCGGAATCGCTGTCCGCACAGGATTATGGTGGGTTTCCGACTGGCTGACGGGCTTCATGAGTCCATCGGAAGCCAGCCGGAATGACCAGCCACTTTGAATTCCGACCGCTGTAATCCTAATACGGCGGTCGGAATTTAAACCAAGGATGTCAGTCGGAAAGCCTCCGACCTGCGGGTCATCTGTGGTCGGAAGCTTCCAACTGACATCCTAATGAGGGCCATAGTAGGCTACTTTTGAATAGAAATTAATAAAATATATATATATGTGTGTGTGTGTGTGTGTATATATATATATATATATATCCAATCGAGTTTGCTCACCAATGAAGACACCACACCCAACGTTTTGCTTTTGCCTCTTTTATTCCGGCTGGCAACAGCAGATCAGAATGAAGCCTCCACAGTGCAGACACCACCACCGAAACGCGTAGGCAAGATTGGCGAAAGACTGCACTGTGGAGGCTTGATTCTGATCTGCTGTTGCCAGCCGGAATAAAAGAGGCAAAAGCAAAACGTTGGGTGTGGTGTCTTCATTGGTGAGCAAACTCGATTGGATATATAGTGGCCTGCTCAGGTCACGAAGACACCCCACTGCTGGCAAAGCGGGTCCGTGTGCCTCTCACTATGTGACACACAGAAGGAGCAACGTGCCTGTTTCGGTATGGCGCAAGGAAAACAGCAGGCGGGCCAAGCTTTGAACAGTGACCTGATGGAAAATGCAATTTGGGAAGTTAAGGCACAGCGACATCCACTACGGAAATTATTCAAACTACTGCAACCATAATGCACAGCGCAGACACGCCCACATGGGCGGTATTGAGAACTTACATTACGTACAAAAGCCAAGTGTAACGCTGTTCCTTTTCCCTCAGCCAAGCCGCAGATCAAGGGAATTGTCCCCGAAACGCGTAGGCAAGATTGGCGAAAGACTGCACTGTGGAGGCTTGATTCTGATCTGCTGTTGCCAGCCGGAATAAAAGAGGCAAAAGCAAAACGTTGGGTGTGGTGTCTTCATTGGTGAGCAAACTCGATTGGATATATAGTGGCCTGCTCAGGTCACGAAGACACCCCACTGCTGGCAAAGCGGGTCCGTGTGCCTCTCACTATGTGACACACAGAAGGAGCAACGTGCCTGTTTCGGTATGGCGCAAGGAAAACAGCAGGCGGGCCAAGCTTTGAACAGTGACCTGATGGAAAATGCAATTTGGGAAGTTAAGGCACAGCGACATCCACTACGGAAATTATTCAAACTACTGCAACCATAATGCACAAGCGCAGACACGCCCACATGGGCGGTATTGAGAACTTACATTACGTACAAAAGCCAAGTGTAACGCTGTTCCTTTTCCCCTCAGCCAAGCCGCAGATCAAGGGGAATTGTCCCCGAAACGCGTAGGCAAGATTGGCGAAAGACTGCACTGTGGAGGCTTGATTCTGATCTGCTGTTGCCAGCCGGAATAAAAGAGGCAAAAGCAAAACGTTGGGTGTGGTGTCTTCATTGGTGAGCAAACTCGATTGGATATATAGTGGCCTGCTCAGGTCACGAAGACACCCCACTGCTGGCAAAGCGGGTCCGTGTGCCTCTCACTATGTGACACACAGAAGGAGCAACGTGCCTGTTTCGGTATGGCGCAAGGAAAACAGCAGGCGGGCCAAGCTTTGAACAGTGACCTGATGGAAAATGCAATTTGGGAAGTTAAGGCACAGCGACATCCACTACGGAAATTATTCAAACTACTGCAACCATAATGCACAGCGCAGACACGCCCACATGGGCGGTATTGAGAACTTACATTACGTACAAAAGCCAAGTGTAACGCTGTTCCTTTTCCCCTCAGCCAAGCCGCAGATCAAGGGGAATTGTCCCCGAAACGCGTAGGCAAGATTGGCGAAAGACTGCACTGTGGAGGCTTGATTCTGATCTGCTGTTGCCAGCCGGAATAAAAGAGGCAAAAGCAAAACGTTGGGTGTGGTGTCTTCATTGGTGAGCAAACTCGATTGGATATATAGCGGCCTGCTCAGGTCACGAAGACACCCCACTGCTGGCAAAGCGGGTCCGTGTGCCTCTCACTATGTGACACACAGAAGGAGCAACGTGCCTGTTTCGGTATGGCGCAAGGAAAACAGCAGGCGGGCCAAGCTTTGAACAGTGACCTGATGGAAAATGCAATTTGGGAAGTTAAGGCACAGCGACATCCACTACGGAAATTATTCAAACTACTGCAACCATAATGCACAGCGCAGACACGCCCACATGGGCGGTATTGAGAACTTACATTACGTACAAAAGCCAAGTGTAACGCTGTTCCTTTCCCCTCAGCCAAGCCGCAGATCAAGGGGAATTGTCCCCGAAACGCGTAGGCAAGATTGGCGAAAGACTGCACTGTGGAGGCTTGATTCTGATCTGCTGTTGCCAGCCGGAATAAAAGAGGCAAAAGCAAAACGTTGGGTGTGGTGTCTTCATTGGTGAGCAAACTCGATTGGATATATAGTGGCCTGCTCAGGTCACGAAGACACCCCACTGCTGGCAAAGCGGGTCCGTGTGCCTCTCACTATGTGACACACAGAAGGAGCAACGTGCCTGTTTCGGTATGGCGCAAGGAAAACAGCAGGCGGGCCAAGCTTTGAACAGTGACCTGATGGAAAATGCAATTTGGGAAGTTAAGGCACAGCGACATCCACTACGGAAATTATTCAAACTACTGCAACCATAATGCACAGCGCAGACACGCCCACATGGGCGGTATTGAGAACTTACATTACGTACAAAAGCCAAGTGTAACGCTGTTCCTTTTCCCTCAGCCAAGCCGCAGATCAAGGGGAATTGTCCCCGAAACGCGTGAGGCAAGATTGGCGAAAGACTGCACTGTGGAGGCTTGATTCTGATCTGCTGTTGCCAGCCGGAATAAAAGAGGCAAAAGCAAAACGTTGGGTGTGGTGTCTTCATTGGTGAGCAAACTCGATTGGATATATAGTGGCCTGCTCAGGTCACGAAGACACCCCACTGCTGGCAAAGCGGGTCCGTGTGCCTCTCACTATGTGACACACAGAAGGAGCAACGTGCCTGTTTCGGTATGGCGCAAGGAAAACAGCAGGCGGGCCAAGCTTTGAACAGTGACCTGATGGAAAATGCAATTTGGGAAGTTAAGGCACAGCGACATCCACTACGGAAATTATTCAAACTACTGCAACCATAATGCACAGCGCAGACACGCCCACATGGGCGGTATTGAGAACTTACATTACGTACAAAAGCCAAGTGTAACGCTGTTCCTTTTCCCTCAGCCAAGCCGCAGATCAAGGGGAATTGTCCCCGAAACGCGTAGGCAAGATTGGCGAAAGACTGCACTGTGGAGGCTTGATTCTGATCTGCTGTTGCCAGCCGGAATAAAAGAGGCAAAAGCAAAACGTTGGGTGTGGTGTCTTCATTGGTGAGCAAACTCGATTGGATATATAGCGGCCTGCTCAGGTCACGAAGACACCCCACTGCTGGCAAAGCGGGTCCGTGTGCCTCTCACTATGTGACACACAGAAGGAGCAACGTGCCTGTTTCGGTATGGCGCAAGGAAAACAGCAGGCGGGCCAAGCTTTGAACAGTGACCTGATGGAAAATGCAATTTGGGAAGTTAAGGCACAGCGACATCCACTACGGAAATTATTCAAACTACTGCAACCATAATGCACAGCGCAGACACGCCCACATGGGCGGTATTGAGAACTTACATTACGTACAAAAGCCAAGTGTAACGCTGTTCCTTTTCCCTCAGCCAAGCCGCAGATCAAGGGGAATTGTCCCCGAAACGCGTAGGCAAGATTGGCGAAAGACTGCACTGTGGAGGCTTGATTCTGATCTGCTGTTGCCAGCCGGAATAAAAGAGGCAAAAGCAAAACGTTGGGTGTGGTGTCTTCATTGGTGAGCAAACTCGATTGGATATATAGTGGCCTGCTCAGGTCACGAAGACACCCCACTGCTGGCAAAGCGGGTCCGTGTGCCTCTCACTATGTGACACACAGAAGGAGCAACGTGCCTGTTTCGGTATGGCGCAAGGAAAACAGCAGGCGGGCCAAGCTTTGAACAGTGACCTGATGGAAAATGCAATTTGGGAAGTTAAGGCACAGCGACATCCACTACGGAAATTATTCAAACTACTGCAACCATAATGCACAGCGCAGACACGCCCACATGGGCGGTATTGAGAACTTACATTACGTACAAAAGCCAAGTGTAACGCTGTTCCTTTTCCCTCAGCCAAGCCGCAGATCAAGGGGAATTGTCCTCAAACGCGTAGGCAAGATTGGCGAAAGACTGCACTGTGGAGGCTTGATTCTGATCTGCTGTTGCCAGCCGGAATAAAAGAGGCAAAAGCAAAACGTTGGGTGTGGTGTCTTCATTGGTGAGCAAACTCGATTGGATATATAGTGGCCTGCTCAGGTCACGAAGACACCCCACTGCTGGCAAGCGGGTCTGTGTGCCTCTCACTATGTGACACACAGAAGGAGCAACGTGCCTGTTTCGGTATGGCGCAAGGAAAACAGCAGGCGGGCCAAGCTTTGAACAGTGACCTGATGGAAAATGCAATTTGGGAAGTTAAGGCACAGCGACATCCACTACGGAAATTATTCAAACTACTGCAACCATAATGCACAGCGCAGACACGCCCACATGGGCGGTATTGAGAACTTACATTACGTACAAAAGCCAAGTGTAACGCTGTTCCTTTTCGCATCAGCCAAGCCGCAGATCAAGGGGAATTGTCCCCGAAACGCGTAGGCAAGATTGGCGAAAGACTGCACTGTGGAGGCTTGATTCTGATCTGCTGTTGCCAGCCGGAATAAAAGAGGCAAAAGCAAAACGTTGGGTGTGGTGTCTTCATTGGTGAGCAAACTCGATTGGATATATAGCGGCCTGCTCAGGTCACGAAGACACCCCACTGCTGGCAAAGCGGGTCCGTGTGCCTCTCACTATGTGACACACAGAAGGAGCAACGTGCCTGTTTCGGTATGGCGCAAGGAAAACAGCAGGCGGGCCAAGCTTTGAACAGTGACCTGATGGAAAATGCAATTTGGGAAGTTAAGGCACAGCGACATCCACTACGGAAATTATTCAAACTACTGCAACCATAATGCACAGCGCAGACACGCCCACATGGGCGGTATTGAGAACTTACATTACGTACAAAAGCCAAGTGTAACGCTGTTCCTTTTCGCATCAGCCAAGCCGCAGATCAAGGGGAATTGTCCCCGAAACGCGTAGGCAAGATTGGCGAAAGACTGCACTGTGGAGGCTTGATTCTGATCTGCTGTTGCCAGCCGGAATAAAAGAGGCAAAAGCAAAACGTTGGGTGTGGTGTCTTCATTGGTGAGCAAACTCGATTGGATATATATATATATATATATATATATATATATACGTATATATATATATGGATATATATAAGGGTGTGTGTGTATATACATATATATATATATATATATGTATATATATATATATATATATATATATATTTATATATATATATTCACTAAAAAAACAAAGATTACAGGGAAGTTATAGTTAGGGTCCGATTTTACTCATACAAAACCAGAGAAATTCAGCCGTTATAGTTAGCTGAGCTAACTATAACTCGCGCCCCCAAAATGCACTGCTTATGACCTCACATATTACATCACTCATGACATGGTCAGTGACATCACTGATTACATCACTGATGACATTTCAAAGGCCATTTCTTTTTTTTCTTTTTATTATTTTATTGTAAGGGAGGGGTGCCGAACGCCTCTCCTCCCCAGGCCGATTTCGGCCCCGGGAACCCCAACCCCCGGGCCCGGCTGTTTTTTAAAAATAATAAAAGGGAGGGTGCTGAGCGGTCCCCCCTCCCTGGCCATTTTTGGCACCGGGGACCCCATTCCCCGGGGCTTGGCCAGGTCGTTGGGGACTGCGGGGGAGCATCAAGGCCCCTGCAATCCCTGCTGGCTCCCCGCCGCCTGCTGGAGTGAGCATTGCTTTTGGACAGAGGGAGCTGCAAACATGCAGCTCCCTCTGCCCAAAAGCAATTCTGGTCCGCTTTATAGAAGCAAGAGCATTTTTCAATTCTCTCGCTTCCATGAAGCGAAGCAGTGTTTGCCTTAGCATGGCGGGAGTGGGGTGGGCACCCCGGGACATTGCTGGAGCTGGCCCTGAGAAGCGGCGGTCCCCAGGGCCATTTACAGCTCCAGGAGGGGGCAGCGTGGCCCCCCTCCCATCTTTGAAATAGGTGGTGGTCCCCAGGGCTGTGTGGGGGGGCAGTGTGGCCCCCGCAGTTTCCATAATTAGCCCCGGGGTGGTGGCGGTCCCCAGGGCTGCATGGGGGGGCTGGAGCCCCCCACGCATTTTTGTATATTTAGCCCTGGGGAGGTGGCAGTTCCCGGGGCTGCGGGGGGGGCATGAACCCCCCTGCATTTCCAAAAATTAGCCCTGGCGAGGTGGTGGTCCCCGGGGCTTCGGTGGCCCACGCGGGACGCTGCATCACTATTTTTGATTGCCCCCGGGACCTAGGCCACCCTGGGGCCTAAAGGAAACAAAGCGCAGGAGCCAGCGCTTTGTTCTTTTTTTAATTTTCAGCCGGATTTCCTGATCCACCGTGGGACCCCCTGAACAGGCCTAGGGGGTCAGGGTGTTTCTACCCTGCCCCCTTTTCTTGTTCTTTAACCTTTTTTCTTGTGACTCGGTTCAACTGAGTCACAAGATGGCTGCCATCACTTCCTGGTTTGAAGTGTTGCAGCCAATCAGATCTGAGGCACGAGATCGGGAGGGTTCACGGATCCACTGCGGCCACAGTTGTATATCTGAGAAATCTTTAAATTTCTCAGGAACTACTGAACGGATTTACACCATTTAACAAAAACAGTGCTTTCTGAACCAAGAGCTACCTTTTTGCCAAATTTGGTGTAATTCCGTTCAGTAGTTTGGGCTGTAGCCGTGTCTAAAGTTTCGTAAGGAAATTAACATGGAGAAAAAGCTTTTGGGACCCCTCCTTTTTCTCGGCCCCCGCTTGACGGATCACTCCGAAATTTTCAAGACAGCAGTTGATGTGACCCCCTCATTTGTTTTGAGAAATTCGTGAAGATTCGTCAAACAGCGCCAAAGTTACTGGCAAATCAAAAAACGCTTTTCCTATGGAAACTAGGTCCTAACTATAACTACCTACTGGCAACCACCAGTAGGTAATATATATATATATATATATTTTTTAACGGCAAGCCTAGCCGTGGAAAGAGCCCCGCCGTGTCTGCGGATCTGGGAGACCCGGCGAACTCTGTGTCAGGACAGGTGCCGGTAATGTGAGCAGAAATATGCAGTGGAGTGGCGCATGGCATTGCAACAACCCACTTGGGATTTATTTTAGTGACATTAGTGCGGACTAAACAAGCAACTCACAAGAGATAAAATGAGGGCACTACCAATACCAGCAGGCCATGTGAGTGGACACTCCCACTAGGGCGGGTATTGTGAAGAATCCAGGTGCCTTAAAAAATGCAAAGTTTCTCCGCACACCTTCAAAGCCTGTGATAAAGGGCGGGGGCCCGAAACGCGTCGGCTACTTGAATGTGTCTGCGGTGTCCTGCTTACTCACGCTGCAGCTCGCATTAAATCTGTTGGCTGAACTTACCTTGTATGGGCTCTTCTGTTCGAGGTAACTTTGCGGATGTATATATATATATATATTACAAACAATGTGCCCTTGAGCATTGGGAGGTCACTCGACAGAGCTTCGCCATACGGCTCCCTGATGCAGCCTGTCTGAATGATCCATTTCATTAATGTCTTTGCCAACGCGTTTCAAGGTTAAAAAACCCCTTCTTCCTGGGCTGCCACAAACACATCTGAGCAGGGAGGAGCAGGTGGCCGCGCAATTGGAGGAATTTGACAACGGCGTAGTCCTGTGGCTGCGTTTTATCGATGACATATTTTATATTTGGAAAGGGGATGAGGAGTCTGCTAAAAGTTTTGTGCGCAAATTGAATGAGAATTCATGCAATCTACTATTTACAGAGCATATTAGTAGAACTAACATCGAATTTTTGGATGTGCTAGTAAGCATAGAAGAAGGGAAGATTCAAACTAAACTTTATAGAAAAGCTACAGCGGGGAACAGTCTGCTGAATGCGAGAAGTGCACATCCATCAAATTTGATTTATAGTATCCCCTATGGGGAACTCTTAAGAGCTAAGCGCAATTGCAGTACACCATTGGCATTCTCTTGTGAAGAAGTGATCATGTGCAAACGTTTTAAAGAACGTGGTTACAGTCAAGAGATTATTGAGCAGGCACGGAAACGTGTAGAAAGGGTATCCAGAAATGAACTACTACACCCAGTAAAGCAAAAAGACAATTCAGAGCAGATTAGATTTATAACAACATTTTCATCCCAAGCACATGAACTGAGGAAAATATTAAAAAGCATTGGCATGTTCTTGGGACAGACGAAACTTTATCTAAACACCTTAACAGCAATCCTCAAATTACATTTAAGAAAAGTAGATCTTTACGGGATGATTTGAGCCTCAATTTAGTCACTAATGATGTAACATCAAAAGTGGAAGGTCATGGTGGTTTTCGTTGCTGTAAAAAGTGCAAAGCGTGTAGCAACAGCATTGACTGCACTAAGTTTCAAATACCCAATTCGAGGAGAGAATTTGTAATTAAAAATCTCTCAACTGCAACACCACCCATTGTGTATATGCCTTAGTCTGCCCCTGTAATAAAATGTACATAGGTAGCACGATACATCGTGCGAAAAACGTGTTTTGGAACATGTACGTGCCATTCGGCACAACGATAGACATTATCCAGTGGCGCGTCACTTTTTTGATTGCCACTTTCAAAATGAAAAACTGTTGAGAATGTTGGTGATAGATGCAGTGATCGCCAATGTGAGGGGTGGCAACCAGCAATTAATGTTACGGAAATTGGAATCGAAGTACATTATTGATTTTGAAACCTTGGTACCGCAAGGTTTAAATTCTAGTGAGGAATTGGCAATCCATCTGAATATGTAATGTTTGAGGTAAAATAATAGCAGGATCTTTACAGTTGGCTTTTTACAATCTTTTTACAATCTTTTTAATAAGTACATTTTGTATTTTATTTTTATCACACAGGTGCAGGATTTTCACCTTTTTCTGATTGTTAGTGATATACTTGGAACCATCTATTTATGCCACATTTGAGGAAGTTTCGTTGCAACTTATTGCCCACTTGGGCTGGACTGTTTATTAACATGTTGCTCATTTGAACAATCACATTTGCCCACTTGGGCTTTATTTGAGTACAGTAGTGCGGCAATATGGAATCAATCATACTCAATGAATTGGCCCCACGTTTATGCTTGTATTTAACATTGTATTTACAATTTGGTACTTGTATATTTATATATTGTATACGGTCAAGATGGCCGGCGTAGTAGCCACGTTGAGTAGGGTAGTTCCCTTTTTTGTTTTCATGTCACCGCGATGACACCGATAAAGATTTATTGAATTTAAATACATAGAATTGACGCTTGATGCATTTCAAAGTATTTATTAGGTGTTGTTTTTCTGTAAATTGTTCAGAGAATCAATTTGAGTATAACAGTCGAAAATATTCCAATAAGATATTTAAAAATGACGATATTAATTGTTTGTTGTTTTTTATAATATTTATCTTTATTTGTTAGCATGACATTTGTTGCAACAGACCTGTATTTATGCCATGATGTTTTCCATGTTTTTCACATTGGTAAAAGGTTCACAGTATTTGGGTGCAGTCCGCTTTCTATGATTATGTGAATTAACTTTAAAATGGAAGCAAGACTTAGTTTGTTTGTTGACCGTGATGAAGGCGTAAGCCGAAACGCGTCGTTTTGCCATTAAACACTCTCTTTTGAGCTACTTGAAGTGTCTGGGTGTTTCCTACGCAGCAGCAGGAAGACTTGTTATATATATATATATATATATATGTATATGTATGTATATATATGTGTATATATATGTATGTGTATATATGTATGTGTATATATATATGTATGTATGTATATATGCATGTATATGAAGATTTAGGCTGTAGTTCAAATGTTCCTGGTTTATGCCTATATTTGTTTGGGGTTGCATTGTTATAACTTTTGTTATATATTTTTTGGGGGTGAAAAGTAAATGTACTATATTTTTGTTTAATTTAAGTATGCGTATATTGTTTTATTTTAAGTAATTGTTTAATGTTAAAAGTGTTTTCTATATATAAGTGCTAAGTTATTTTGGTGATATTATTGTCATCGACGTGTGTTTTGATATTTTTGACGTATTATATTTATATTTAAAGGTAACAATATTTTTTTATCCGATATTTTTGTTCTGGATATTTGTGCTTTTACTAGTTAAGTATGGGAAATTAATATTTTCGTGATCAATATTTAATTTCCGATGTTTATGTGTTTCAATATTGTATACATCGATATTATGTTCGTGATCCAGGGTTGGCTGATCAGGTACGGAAGCCGCGCTGGGATTGGTGCAACGTCATCACTAGCAGAGTTCTGATTGGCTGTTTGTCTGTGACTGGGGGTGAGTGTCTGAAAAGTTTCAGTGCTCTGTCCATCATCTCCTTGTGTTTGCTTTGTTCGCCCAAGTTGGCAGGGTATGCCCAGACGTGGGTCCCTTGCTCACTTTGCCACTGGATTCAAACTAGCCTGGCTGATGAGGGCTGTTAGCCCGAAACCGGTCCCAGGATGCTTGTTTCCGGTCCAGGGAAGACATGGCTTGGCAGTTCGGGCTGGACTGTTCCCATGAGGCACAGGGTCAAGACTGATTTGCATATAGCTGTGTCTGAACTGGGGTGGCGAAGTGAACTAAAGAACGATGACGGATTCAACCCAGATCTGTGACTGGGGGTGAGTGTCTGAAAAGTTTCAGCGCTCCGTCCATCATCTCCTTGTGTTTGCTTTGTTCCCCCAAGTTGGCAGGGTATGCCCAGACGTGGGTTCCTTGCTCACTTTTCCACTGGACTCAAGCTAGCCTGGCTGATGAGGGCTGTTAGGCCGAGCCCGGTCCCAGGATGCTAGTTTCCGGTCCAGGGAAGACATGGCTTGGCAGTTCGGGCTGGACTGTTCCCATGAGGTACAGGGTCAAGACTGATTTGCATATAGCTGTGTCTGAACTGGGGTGGCGAAGTGAGCTAAAGAACGATGATGGATTCAACCCAGATCTGTGACGGGGTGAGTGTCTGAAAAGTTTCAGCGCTCCGTCCATCATCTCCTTGTGTTTTCTTTGTTCGCCCAAGTTGGCAGGGTATGCCCAGACGTGGGTCCCTTGCTCACTTTGCCACTGGATTCAAGCTAGCCTGGCTGATGAGGACTGTTAGCCCGAGCCCGGTCCCAGGATGCTTGTTTCCGGTCCAGGGAAGGCATGGCTTGGCAGTTCAGGCTGGACTGTTCCCATGAGGCACAGGGTCAAGACTGATTTGCAAATAGCTGTGTCTGAACTGGGGTGGCGAAGTGAGCAAAAGAACGATGATGGATTCAACCCAGATCTGTGACTGGGGGTGAGTGTCTGAAAAGTTTCAGCGCTCCGTCCATCATCTCCTTGTGTTTGCTTTGTTCGCCCAAGTTGGCAGGGTATGCCCAGACGTGGGTCCCTTGCTCACTTTGCCACTGGATTCAAGCTAGCCTGGCTGATGAGGGCTGTTAGCCCGAAACCGGTCCCAGGATGCTTGTTTCCGGTCCAGGGAAGACATGGCTTGGCAGTTCGGGCTGGACTGTTCCCATGAGGCACGGTCAAGACTGATTTGCAAATAGCTGTGTCTGAACTGAGGTGGTGAAGAGAGCTAAAGAACGATGATGGATTCAAACCAGATCTGTGACTGGCGGTGAGTGTCTGAAAAGTTTCAGCGCTCCGTCCATCATCTCCTTGTGTTTTGCATTGTTCGCCCAAGTTGGCAGGGTATGCCCAGACGTGGGTCCCTCGCTCACTTTGCCACTGGATTCAAGCTAGCCTGGCTGATGAGGGCTGTTAGCCCAAAACCGGTCCCAGGATGCTTGTTTCCGGTCCAGGGAAGACATTGCTTGGCAGTTCGGGCTGGACTGTTCCCATGAGGCACAGGGTCAAGACTGATTTGCATATAGCTGTGTCTGAACTGGGGTGGCGATGTGAGCTAAAGAACGATGATGGATTCAACCCAGATCTGTGACTGGGGGTGAGTGTCTGAAAAGTTTCAGCGCTCCCTCCATCCATCATCTCCTTGTGTTTGCTTTGTTTGCCAGTATAGCCATGCTGCGATAGGGTGACCTTTGACAGATCCACACTGTTATTGGTTGTTGTTCGCTAAGTTCGTTTCAGCATTGTTTTGATTGTAAGTGTAAGAAAGTGTAAATATGGGTGAAATAGTAACTTAAGCCTAAGAAAGAGGATAACCCTAAGGGTGGTTAGAAAATGCCAAAAGAAGGCCGGCCAGCACTTGAAAAGGTAGATGAGATTGGGTATTACACATGCCTCTGGTTTCCTGAATGGAATAAGGACACAGCGCACAGTGAGAAATTACAATTCCCTTCTGAGGGCAACTTTAATTTTGAGAAATTCGATTTCTTGAGACAGACCAAATGCGATATGGGACTTATGCCTAGAACCACAAAGTTTGAAGCTCTCAATAAATGGGAATGCATGGCAACAGAGAAATAAAGAGAAAAGAAGGACTGATCAATTAAGAAGTCCTTCAGGTGCTGGCTTGAAGCCAAGATAGATGGAGAAGAAAAGGCATGGAGAACAGGTAAATTGGAAAATGTTAAAACTCCCTGCTATAGTAATAGACACAGTAGCCAAAAACAGATAAGACAAGACAGAAGAAAGGAGATGAAAAGTCCGAAGATGAGGATGATAAGTTATTTAATGAACTATTGATTTCAAGATCTTCTCCGTATACACACAGACCAGCAGAATCTACTCAAACTACTGTTGGAGTTGGTGGAGGGGGAGATACAGTGGCAGTACAAGCTTCTACTGGAGTTGTACCAAGTGTCCCAAGTGCTCCGGCAGAAGTTCCACTTACCATGGCAATGCCTAGTACAAGTGGGAAAGAGCAAGTTATTTCTACAGAGGTGGTAGAGTCACCTCTCAAAGTGATTTGTATTGGGATTCTTAAAATAGAATTTGAAAAATGCTTATGCCACCTGTAATGCTGATGTGATGAAATATTTGATGACAGAAGCAGCCAAATGTGCTAATGAAGCACATGATAGCCTAGAAGAATTGGCTGATGAATTAGATGTTGATATAAGTAAAATGAAAAATGTCAAATGAAATTACAAAATGGTATTGACACATGATGAAGGAAATGGGTCCTTTTACATTGAGAGCCCATATTACAGATTTGATTGAGAAAACACAGGACTGGGAAGATTTGTAGGAATATGGTGAAAAATGGAAAAAAGGTAAACAAGAAAAAGATTAAGAATAACGAAGCAAAGTTGGGAAATGTGTAGTAAGACGTTCCGAGTGAGAACAAGTACAGTGACGGAGTTTCCTTTGAGAGAAGTTCATAGAGGGAATTTTGTACATGTTCCTTGGACAACAGCAGATTAGTTTGCTTTTACAAATAATTTTCAAAATTTGAAAGAAGACCCAGCAAAATGGTATGATGAAATTCATGTTTACACACCTGTACACACCAGATGTGCATGACCTCACTTTTAAAGTGAGTTCTTTGATCTGATTCAAGATGAACTGTCATCCCAAATCATGGTATTAACTCCTACAACAACAGTTTGGCAACTGTTAGACTGTCACATATCCAGGTGGGATATGTCTCAACCCATCATAAGAACAGATACATGATGATGAGGATGCCCCTCAACTAATGGCATTGGGGAATTTCCATGAAAATCATTCTGAAGACAGTTGAAAGGACCATCAGATTTCTCAATATGACTCATGATTACTGTAGGAAGCTGGCTCTGTATATACTATACCAAAATGAGGTAAAAGCCAAGGAATGCCCTGACTTGGGTCTGGGTTGTTGGAGCTTCCCAGTCCAGGATGGCCTGGATCTTGGGTTGTAAGGGTTACACTTGGCCTCCACCAACAAGGTGGCCCAAGTATACAACTGTCCCTGCACTATCTGGCATTTGGATGCCTTGATAGTTAGGTCTGCAGTTTGCAGGGCTTTTAAAACCTTCCCCAGGTGGATCAGGTGATCATGCCAGGTGGAGCTAAAGACAGCAATATTATCTAGATATGCTGCACTAAAGGCCTCCAATCCAGGAAGGACTTGATTCACCAACCTTTGGAAGGTGGAAGGGGCATTCTTTAAACCAAAAGGCATAACAGTAAACTGATAATGCCCATCAGGTGTGGAGAATGCTATCTTTTCTTTTGCTCTTGGTGCCATGCCAATCTGCCAGTACCCTGCAGTTAAGTCAAAGGTACTTAGAAATTTGGCTACATCCAATTTGTCTATCAACTCGTCAGCTCTTGGGATAGGGTGAGCATCTGTTCTTGGTGACAGAGTTGAGCCCTCTATAGTCCACACAGAACCTCATTTCTCTCTTTCCACCCTGTGGATGATGTTTGGGATCTAGAACCACTGGGCTGGCCCAGGGGCTCTCAGATGGTTCAATAACTTCTAACTCCAGCATCTTGCTGACTTCAGCTCTGATGCTCTCCTTAACTTGATCAGACTGTCAATAGATCTTATTTTTGAAAGGTACACTGTTCCCAGTGTCCACATCATGGGTACACCAGTTTGTCTAACCAGGGGTTAAGGAAAAGAGCTTAGCATACTGCTGCAAGACTTGCTTGCAATCAGCCTGCTGTTGGGCAGAGAGGGTGTCTGAGTAGACAACTCCATCCACTGACCCCTTTGGGGCTGTAAGAGAGGAGGTCAGGGAGAGGTTCACTCTCTGTCTCCTGATCCTCATCAGTCACCATCAACATGATGATGTCAGCCCTGTCATGAAAAAACTTAAGGCGGTTCACCTGGATCACCCTTTTGGGGGTCCTGCTTGTACCCAGGTCTACCAAGAAGGTGACCTCGCTTTTCTTTTCTAAGATGGGGTAAGGGCCACTCCATTTGTCCTGGAGAGCCATTGGTGCCACAGGCTCCAAAACCCACACCTTTTGCCCTGGTTGGAATTCCACCAGTGCAGCTTTATGGTCATACCAGAGCACCTGGCTGTCCTCAAGATTTTGGGGAGCTTTTTCCATGTACTCTGCCATTCTGGACCTCAGGCCTAGTACATAGTCCACAATATCTTGTTTGGGTTCCTGGAGAGGCTTCTCCCAACCCTCTTTTACAAGACAGAGTGGTCCCCTAACAGGATGGCCAAACAGAAGTTCCAAGGGGGAAACCTCTCTGTAGGCGAAAAGCAAGCATGGTAAGAGGACATCCCATCTTCTTTTGAGCTTTTCAAGGAGCCCCATAATCATGCCCTTCAATGTCTTGTTAAACCTTTCAACAAGACCATTGGTTTGTGGGTGATAGGGTATAGTAAACTAGGGTGTTTGACTCCCTATCTAAAACCTCCTCCTTAGGAAACCCTACCCTGGTGAAGACACCAATGAGGGCCTTGTCACTGGTGTCACCTTACATGCCCACCCGACCGTTGAGATCTGCCAACCTTGCCTTATGTATCACGCCCAGGTTTCGCCTGGCCCCTATGAAAAGCCGTTCTTTTTCATACTTAGGCCCAAAACTCTGGAACTCCCTTACTATAGCTCTTAGGAATTGCCACTCTCTGCTTGCGTTTCGTAAGAACCTAAAGACTTTGCTCTTTAACTGCCCTGACTGAGCTTCGTGGCTTCTGCTTCGGATTTATGCTCCCCTGTTTGCTGTCTGCCCTAGCGCCGGGAGACCCTGTCGGGTAGCTGCGCGCTTTACAAGTTTCTTTAATAATAATAATTGCTGCATGGGTTTTCAATTCTACCTCAGCCCATGCTGAGGTCTCCAGGTCATTTCCAAGTAGTCAGGCAGCTGAAAGCTTTGGAGAGACCACTGCCTGTTTCAGGCCAGTAACACCCCCCCCCCACCAGTCTAAGGTCACCATAGCTATGGCATGGTTAGTAGTAACATTGTCAGCGTTGGTGACTGGGTAAGGTTTTCCAATCAGGTATTGCTCTGGGGAAACCAGTGTGTCTCTCACCATAGTGACACTGGCACCTGTATCCCTCAGGGCTTCTATTCTAGTCCCATTGATCCAGGGGTATTGCAAATACTTCTTTAAGTTGGGTGGCCACACAGCTAAAGTGGCAAACTCAACTTCACCCTCAGTGACTAGAACTGCTTTTGTGTGAACCCTGATTTGCTCTGGGCACACTGTTGATCCCATCTGGAGATTACCTACACCAGTAGTAACTGGAGAAGGACTAGGGGGCTTCTTGCTAGGACAGGTAGCATCTCCAGTTAAGTGTCCCAACTTCTTACAGTTGAAACACCAGGCCTTCAGGGGATCAAAGTTCTTCCCTTTGTACCTATTATTGGACTGGGAAGAGTTTTGCGACCCATCCCTCTGAGCAGGTTTTTGGGGCCCTTTTGAAGACTCTGGCTTTTTGTCTTTGGGGTTCTTACCCCCTTTCCCCTGGGGAGGTTTTGTAACCCCTTTCTTTTGGTCACCCCCAATGGCTGTTTTTGTTACCCTAGCTTTGACCCTGTGGTCTGCCTTCTTTCCCAATTCTTGAGGAGAAATTAGACCTAGGTCTATCAAATGTTGATGTAACTTTTCATTAGTGCAATTACTCAAAATATATTCCTTCATAAACAAATTGTAAAGTCCATTGAAATCATGCACATTATTGCCAGTTAACCATCCATCTAGTGTCTTAACTGAGTAGTCAATGAAGTCAATCCAGGACTGATTTTGGGTTTTGTGAGCCCCCCTGAATCTAATTCTATATTCCTCAGTTGTGAGTCCAAAGTCCTCAATCAGAGTATTCTTCATGAGGTCATAAGACCCAGCATCTGTCCCTGTAAGGGTCAGGAGTCTGTCCCTGCAATTACCAGAAACAGTTGCCAAAGGAGTGTCCCCCCGCCCCTCCCCAGTGTGACTTCTTCACGTTTCTCATTTCACAGGCCCTCTCAAAGGCTGTGAACCATTTTGTGATGTCATCACCCTCCTCAAATTTAGGGACGATCCCTTTGGGGATTTTAGGATCATAAGATTGCTCTCTATCCTTGTTTATTAAGTTACTACCATCATTGATGGATGCCAGGCCCATCTCTGCTCTCTCTTTTTCTAGGGCCAGGAGTCTGGTCTGCAGATCTAATCTTTTTGTCAACCTTACTAAAAGGTTAGTCTCCTCATTGAGGCTGTCCTCAATGGGCTCAGAAGCACATGACCCACCTGTGTGGGCTCTAGGTGCTGAGAGGTGTATTTTTGGAGTCAGGGCCACTGTGGCCCTTTTCTCACTAAGAATTAGGGGGGGAGGGGTTGGAAGGTATCCTCATCCCCTCCATCTTCTTCCCCATCTGAGAGGTCTTTACCATTCTCAGAAGGACGTCCTTAGCATACCCTGCAAACAGCTCCTGGAGCTTTTGTTTGGAGGGATGGGACCCCATGTTAATATATTTAAGTTTACATAGAGACCGTAACTCCCTAAATTCTAAGTGGAGATAAGGGGTGAGGTCGAGCTCCTCAACCTGGTTCTCGATGTCATTGTTGTTATCTTCACTGACAGCTGGGATCTTGTTAAGAGACATTGTAAAAGAAAACTTCTAACCCCTCTTACCCCTAACTAAAGTGAGCTTTAATTTTTCAAAAATTCTAAAGGGAGTTAACCAAGGCCCTAACAAGACTTTTGGTAATTTGGAAAAATTTGTCAATTCAAAAATGCTGAATTTCTAAAGACAATTTAGGAGTTCTGTCGTGTGATCAGGTGTTGACCAAGTCAGTCCAACAAATGCAAAGTTGTATATCCTACCGTTGATCCGCTAATATAGGAAGCTGGCTCTGTATATTTTATACCAAAATGAAGTATAGTGTGCACAGAGTCCAGTGGAACCCCAAAGGTAAGCAGAGGTAAAATATATAGCACCTTACTCTCTATTTGTGGTAGTGTGGGCGAGCAGAAAGGCTTTATCAGAGGGTAGTGTTAAGCATTTGTTGTAAACACTCAGGCAAAAATGATGTCACACACTCAAAGACTGAACTCAGACCAATTTGTTTGTATCAAAAATATTATTTTGTAATTTTATTTCTAGAACCAAGCCAAGCCTGGTGCAGACAAGTGAAATAATACTTAGCAAATTCTTATACATTGATTTACAGTTGAATGCAGGTTCAAATGCAGTTGGTTGAATTACAGGTAAGTCAACAGCTTGAAATTACTTTTTAGTTACTTTACAGATTACTATGCACGTTACTTTTTAGATTACTTTTTAAGTTACTTTTGCTAATCAGTGTGATATGCCTAGATAACACACTGAGACATTTCCTAGACAAAAGGTAAGTAATTCACTTTTAGTACATTTGCATTTTTTCAATGTTTCATACAAATCAATTCTACACAAAAGAATTTTCAAGGAAAAGCAGTCAATGCAATAAGATGGAAGGAACGGAAGTTAACGGTTTGCAGGTAAGTACTTATTTGTGGGAGTTGGTATTCTGGGGTTAGAACCAGGGTTCCCCCAAGGTCGAGGATGCACTCTCAGAACACCCTCAGCGGCACTAGGGCGGCCGGGTGCAGAGCGCTGAGGCCCAATGTTATCCAATGGGGGATAGGGGGCCTCCGGTTGGTGGCTGCTTACGAGCAGGCCACAAGGTGGTGAGAGCAAAGCTCCTGGTGTTAGGCTCAGGGCAAAAGGGGATCCGAGTTAGCACCCAAAGTACACCCGCAGCGGCACAAGGGGGGGTGGGTGCAGGGTGCTGTTTTGGCGTTGGGTACCCTGTTGATTTCAATGAGGATTTTCCGGTTGCAACAAACACTGCAGGCTCGGGGACGAAGATCTTCTGGAGATGACCACCGGTTGGAGAGGTAAGTTGGGACGCCTAGGGATGCTTGGACACCGTCAGTTGGGCCAACCAAGGCTGTGGACATCAGGTGCAGGGGTGTCTTTAGGCGTCGGATTTTCTTACCAGCTCCGGTCGCAGTCGGGGGGACCCTCCAGAAAGAGGCTGCAGGCATCGATTGGAGATTCGAGGCAGGTCAGAGATCACCAGATCTCAGGTCAGGATCGCCAGCGAGACCTCCTCGTGGTGTTGGGCCACTCGAACTCGGGCCTTGGGCGTCGGGTGCAGAGTGGTGCAGACCTGCAGATTTGGCCATGGCCAGAGTCTGTGGGTGAGCAAATCCGGTGCTCACAGGAGACAAAGTCTTGGTTTTGGAAGGCAAGGCAGGTCCTTCGGGTTCTTGAGGGCTGCTGGCTGCAGGACACACCGGGATTTCACTGGAGCAGGTTCGAGGTGGGAACAGGCCGGTATGACTGGGGCCAAGTCAGCGGGCGTCCTCCTTTTCTTAGTTCAGCACGGCTTCTTCAGTCCTTCTTCTTCTCTTCTTCTGGTTGTTTCTTGTCTGAGGAAGCGAGGATCATGGTTGCCCCTAAATACTAGATTTAGGGGCATTACAGGTAGGTAAAGGTCAGGACCGTTGGGTCCCTTCCTTGAGTGGGAGGGGGGCATAGGCCTCTCTTTGGTTGGCTGGGTCCTCCCATCTGCAAGATGGCGGGGACTGAGAGTTGTGCTTCACCTCGCCTCCCCCACCTGAGGGGTGGGGTTGGCAAAGGTGGGCACACCTCCCTTCCTCACTTGGTTTTCCTGCCGATTCTCCCGCCCAAAGTGGGGGTCAGAACTGGCGGGGGCCAGTTGCTGGAAGCAGCAAAGGGCTGGGGTAGCTTACAAAGGCGGCAAGCCTTTGAAGCTTCCCCCTCGTGGACCCTGCCCATCCTGGGGGAAGAGGCTTGGCACCTCGTCCCTGGATGTGCATTGTTTCAGACTCCCCAGAGCAGCAGTGACGGTCCTTCTGGTGTCTGCCGGGAGCCACCTGAAGATCTTGTGGAGCATCCGAAGGGTTAGCAAGCAGGCAGCTGAGACTGTGTTGAATTGCTTCTCCATGGATAGCTTGCTTTCCAGGATTATGGCGAGGTTGCGGGCGTGGTCTGTTGGGGCGGAGGGGTGCTGAGCTCCACAGGCCACCATATGTCGGTCCATGGCGAGGTGTTGTTGCCAAAGATGAGGACTTCCCTTTTTTCGGTGTTGAGTTTGAGGCAGTTCTCCTTCATCCAGTTCGCGACATTCATCATGCATCTGTGGAAGTTAGCTTTAGTGGTGGAGGGATCTTCGGACAGTGAGAGGATGAGCAGTGTGTCATTGGCATAGGAGATGATGTTGAGTCTGTATGATTTGACGGTGGCGGCCAGGGGGGTCATGTAGGTGTTGAAGAGGGTCAGGCTGAAGGACGATCCTTGGGTGACTACGCAGATGATCTTCTTGGGCTCTGTGGTGACTGGTGGGAGGTGGATCCTTTGGGTTCTGCCAGTGAGGTATGAGGTGATCCATTTGAGCGTGTTTCCTTGAACCCCCTGGTGGTGGAGTCTGTTGATCAGGATGTGGTGGGAGACGGTGTCAAACACAGCAGACAGGTGCAGGAGGACGAGGGCTGCTGTTTCCCCGCTGTCCAGGAGGGCTCTCATGTCATCTATGGCTGTGATCAGGGTTGTCTCGGTGCTTTGGTTAGCTCGAAATCCGAATTAGGAGGGGTCCAGGAGGTTGTGGTCTTCTAGGTGTTAGGTGAGTTGCTAGTTGATCACTTTCTCAAGGACTTTTGCTCAATAGAGGAGCAGAGAGATGGGACGGTAGTTCTTCATTTCAGCTGGGTTGGCAGATATCTTTTTCAGGAGGGGCCTCACTTCAGCATGTTTCCAGTCCTCAGGGAAGGAGGCTATGGTAATGGAGGTATTCAGGACCCATCTCCTTCCTGACAAAAGAGCACAAAGTCTTTCACGTAGTCTGGCATTCCAAGAGCGGGTGCACTGCAAAGCAAATTTTTGAGCTAGTGGAAGGCTTACATGCTTTCACCATCCTTTGGTACAAGTCACTAATTTCAGTGTGCGTCAGCCTTATCAAAGGCTTCGCCACAAAGGAAAAGTTTGTGATCCATTTTCATCAGTAGCCAACCATGCCCAAAACATCCTCACCTCTCTCTGAGTGGTTGGAAACTTCATTTTAAGAACAGTTTCTGTGCGTTCTGGAGAAAATCGCTTCACTCCCTTTTCTATCTGATTTCCCAGATATATGATTTCCCTCTGGCAGTATTACAATTTCTCAGGCAAAACCGTATGCCAGTTTCAGCCAAATGGTTGAGTAAGGCAATAGTGTACTGTTTGCAAGCTTCCCTAGTCATTGAGGTGGTCAGGAGTTCATCTATGTATTGAATTAAGGTTGAGCTACATGGCAACTGCAGAGATTCCAGATTCTTTTTAAGAATCTGGTTGAAAAAGGATGGGCTCTCTGTATACCCTTGTGGGGCGCAACACCATTTGAGGGTTTTCTGTTAGAACCGGAATGCGAAAAGGAACTGACTCGCTTCGTATAATGGAACTGAGAAGAATGCCTGGCAAAGATCAATGACCGTGAACCACTCAGCCTCTGGAGGAATTTGAAATAGAATCACTCTGCTGTTCGGTACCACAGGATAGCTTGGAAGAACAATTTAGTTAATATTCCTGGGATCTTCATCTATCCTTTTATTTTTATTTGACTTCTGTAAGGCCATGATTGGGGAGTTACATGGACCCCGATAACTTCCTTCAGGATGCCTTGTTCTCTCATGCTCTCAGTTACAGGGAAGATTCTTGCAATAGCTTCTGGGGTCATTTTGTATGGGCGAGTCTGGGGGTAAACAGCATTGGGTTAGAGGGTAATCTTTAGGGGCTTAGCACCTCTGATTAATCCAATCTCCTTTCCGGTAAAATCCCAGACCTCTTCCATTACTGTCTCTCTCAAGTCTATTAGCAAATCTTGGATAGTGATGACCGGATATAGCCTGATGACAGGCTTAAGGGACTATAATTAGAACTCGGCATCAGCCGCTTGTGTTTTTGATTCCTACCCCATCGTGCGTGCAATATATGACACAGTTGAGTTTTCAAAGGAGATCATGCCCTACAAGGGTTACAGGACTGGAATCACAGATCACAAATTGGTGTTGCTCTCTAATGTCTCCTACTTTTACTGGTGCTGGGGCAGTAACTTGGTTGGTACACTGTTGATTTGTAAAGCCTACAATTTGGACTTCTTTTCCCAAGAGTGGTAGGTTAGTGACCTTAACAGTTCTAACCACTGAACAAGTGGCTCATGTGTCTATCAGGAAGGATCCAGGATGTCCTTTAACCTCGCCGTCCACTTACGGTCCACTCTGTTCCACTTCTAGGACTGCGCCAAGCATGCACTCCTCCTCCCTCCAGGCACCGTCATCGGTCCTGATCTATGGAAGTTTTAAACATTAGGGAGACTGATCAGCATCATTGGATTTTTGGGTACCCTGTGATTTGGCTGAGGATGTGGAATACCTCCCTGAGTTTTAATGGAAGGTGTTGGGAAATACTCCAGATTTTGGAATTTTTGGAGCAGCCATAGGAGGTCTAGGTATTGGGGGAAGCTCTGCCTGTCTTGCTGATGCCACCCCTTGTGAATCTGTCACAACCCAGTCTAGATAGTACCTGCACTCCCGTTTACAATGCCCTACCATGTTACAAATGTGGCACTGGGTAACCGTCTTTAAGGCCTTATGTTTGTCCCTACCACATTTGTCCACCCTCTCTCTGCTCCAGGGGTATTCCCATCATAATTTGAGGAAACTCCTTTGAATTTCTATTCCAAAACTGGGATCTAAATCGGACTCTTTGAGTGGGATCTTAAATCTGTTGGTCTCTACATTCTGGGCTAGCTGTGTTTGCGCTATCATGAACTTCTCTTTAAGCCCCTTCCTCTTTGCCTGCAGTGTCTCATGGCAAGATTTTGCGTACTGCAGGATCTCATCAACAGACTTGCTCTGTCAACAAAGGACACCTTGGATGATTTGATTTCTGATCTCTGGCCTTAATCCATATACAAAGGAAGCTAGACCCCCCCCCATGTTCTCTCCTAATGGGGTCATTCATCCCACTGTGCTCCCTATACACCTGCATCAATCTCTCAAAGTAAGGGCTCACTGATTCTTTGGGCTCCTGAGAGGTTTGATAAATCTTAAGCCAAATAACCTTTCTTTGAGGTACCTTTGTCTTTAGATGCCTTATAACGTCATAATATTTGGCCTTAACAATGGGTGAAGGGGCATTAGCCCATGGCACCTGCGGTGGTTCTTGTGTAGACCACTCAACCACTAGCTTGCATTCTGCTGACAGATGCGTGGGGACCGCTACCTCGAATAACACATCTAGGTCCTCCCACAAAACCTTGGAGATGGTCACAATTTTCTCCATCTGGGTGTACCATTTATCAGGATTCTCTCTAAGCTTTGCAAGGGAATTGGTAAAGTGGAAAAGATCTAATCACGACCATGGGACATGCACATAAGCTCCACCTTGCACTTTGCGCAATGGAAACTCCTTTACCTCTCCCCCAACAGCTCCTTCCTCACCTTCCTTTCCCTTTTGCTTCATCTTTTTTTTTGTTTAAATCATTTTTATTAACGGTTTTTGCACATCATTAATAAAGCATACAGTCAGATCAGCGCTCATGTAGCAGGCGGAAAAAGAAAAGAAAGAAAAGTGATTGCCAGTAGCACGGTGCACAGTAACTAATAGCATCAGGAAAAAAAACGGATATGTAAGGTATGGTGGGTACATCAAACCGTGAGGCAATACCCCAAGAAGGGCAGAGCAGTGCTGACAAATCACGGCACCAGGTAGCATGTGAATAGTTCAGGTACAGTGCAGTTCAAACTCAACCGGGGACATAGGGCACAACAAAATGAGGACAACATAAGCGAAGGAAGGGTAGGGGAGAGTCGCTCAAGACCTGCTGCCGCATCTAATGTAGCCGGGGGTCCAAGGACCGCCAAGACCTAGTGACAGTGGGGCTCTGAGACAGAAGGGCTAAATCAGTGCAGGTGTTGGCGTTAGTCTGCATTCACGCCAGTGGGGGATATACCCTGAGTAATAACCCCTTGTGATGTATTCGGGTTCTCTGTGTCAGTGTCCACCCCTTGGAGTTTGGAGACCATTGCGTCCCATTGAGGTGCCAGGGGGAACATACGAATGCCAAGCAGGTCCTCTCTATGTAGCGCCGCACCCTCCGCGTTCGCCCAGTTAAGCAGGGATCGGCGCCAAGCAAGTGGGTGGGGCGACAGAGGAGATTTCCATCGCTTGGTGATCAAGCGTTTGGCCGTTATTAGACCCAGGTCTAGAAACCGTGTGGCAGCTCTATATTTCTTGTTTCTTCTGAAGAGGTGCAGCATATGAGCTTCCCAAGTCGGGGGGATGGTGCGGGAGGTGCAAGTTGTGAGAGTGACCGTCACAGCGTTCCAGTAGTCAGTTAGAACCGAGCAACCCCAAAGCATATGAAGCATGTCGGCATCCAATTGCTGGCAACGGGGACAGGCCGCGTCTACGCGCAGGAAGTACCTGTTGATTTGGGCTGGGGTAAGGTAGGCCTGATGAAGTATAAAAAATTGTATCTGCTTGAATCGCTGGTTACGGGGGATGCAGGTCGGGCTGCCTCGGGCGGCCACCCACTCCCTGTCCGTAAACACCCTCCCCAAGGCTCCCTCCCAATGAAGTCGAAGTCGGGTGAGATCCACCTCCGTGTGTTGTCGAAGTGAAATGTGAACCAGCGCGTGAGATGCCCTCCCGACCCCAGCACGTGAAGGTACTGCAAAGTGTGGTGTGTGGGAGGTTCCTGAGCGAGTGTACCCCATTTGGATGCTAACGAAGCTATGAGTGTTCTGTGTAAGAGAAACTGCCCAGGGTGTAAGTTCTCCTCCGCTATGAGTTCTTGGAACGGGATAAGAGTGCCCTCCTGAAAAAGGTCCCCCACGTCCTATATCCCTTCCGAGGCCCAGTGATGTAACTCAGCCGCCGTCGTGTAGGTGTCCCCCGTGGAGTTCCCAGCAGTGGGATAGCGGGTGCGTATGTGATGGTGGTTCTAGTGAGGAAAAGGCACCTACGGAAGCATCTGTATGCTACAGTGAGGAGAAGAGTAGCGGGAGGTCTGAGTGTGGAGCAAGGGTGGAAAATTTGTAAAAGGGTTTTCAGCGGCAGCGGAGGCCATACAGAGGCCGTGTCCGGTAAGTAACGGGAGGACATCCACCTGGCGATCCATTGCAGCTGGGAGGCCAGGTAGTAATGCTCAAAGTTGGGTACCGCAAGGCCACCCAGCTCGGTAGGCAGATAAAGCTTTCCCATGGATACTCTGTGGCGTGATGTCCCCCATATGAAGTCTCGCACCACCTTTTCCCATTGTTTGAAGAAGGGGGAGAGATGATAAGGGGTAAAGTGGCAAAGTAATAGAGGAGGCGTGGAAGAACCACCATTTTGACCAGGGCAATTCTACCAGAGATCGCCAATGGGAGAGTCCTCCAGAAACCCATCTGAGACCGAACTGCCGTGGCAGCCCGGAGCACGTTCCCATCGAAGAGATCGGCTTTGGTGCGATAAACTCGGACCCCCAAATAGCGAAAGGGGTCGATGCGCCAGGCCACAGGCGTCCCCCCTAGCGTGTAGCCCGGATCAGGAATATCCTCCAAGAATGGAGAAAGAATGGATTTTGCCGGGTTAACTCGCAGTCCCGAGGCACGCGCAAAATGGCTAAGGGCTTGATCAAGAGAGGGGGGAATGTCATGAAGGTCCCGAGCATAAAGCAGCAGATCATCTGCGTAGAGCGAAATGGTGTGAGTGCCATCGCCCAGTGCAATCCCCATATCGACATGTGCAGGGATATGGGCCGCCAGCGGCTCCACTGCCAACGCGAACAAGAGCGGGGACAACGGGCATCCCTGTCGGGTTCCACGTCGCACCCGAATCGGATCTGAGATATAAGGGCCTGTCCGAACCCGAACCGAGGGATTACGATACAGTAGTTGCACCAACCCAAGGAAGTAGGGACCAACCCCAAAACGAGCCAGAACAGCGAAAAGGAAGTTCCAGGTCAACGAGTCGAAGGCCTTCTCAAGGTCCAACACCATGCAACCTGAGCGTGGCCAGTTGATCGGGGCATATTCACCCACTCGGAAGTAGCGGCGTATGTTCAGGGCCATATTACGTTGCGGAACAAATCCATTCTGGTCAGAATGTACTAGATCAGGGACCAGCGGAGCCAGCCGGTTGGCCAAGACTTTTGCCAGGATCTTATAGTCCGTGTTCAATATTGCAATCGGTCGATAGGAGCCGGGAGACGCGGGGTCCTTACCAGGTTTCAACAAAGATACCACATTAGCGGTACGCATGGTTGGGGGCAGAGCCCCATCCGAGATTGCCTCCGTGTACATCGAGTGGAGGTGTGGCACCAAATATTCCACGTAGGTTTTGAAAAACTTCATCGGGAGACCGTCTGGTCCCGGAGTTTTACCAGAGGACAAGGAACGCAGTGCATCTCGTATTTCGTCTTCAGCTAGAGGGGAGTCCAGCTCCAGGGACTGGTCTATCGTAAGGGTGGGCAACTCCACCGTGTCCAGAAAGGACCCCACATCCTGGGCGTTGCCAGTCAGGTGGGTCTCATATAGGCGAGTGTAGTGTTCAGTCATCAGTGCGTGAATGTCTCTCTGGGTGCTTCGCTCCCGGCCAAGTTACCTAAGAAGGGTAAACCCAAAACTAGTCTCTGGGACCTGGGCAAAGGACAGTACATAGGAGCAATGGTCCCAGAAAGCGATAATACACTATACAAAACACAACGTAAATACACATTCAAGACTGAGACAGAAAAAATTCAGACAGAAAAAATTTGTTGCTCATGGTATTTAATTCACACTGAGCATTGGTCTGTTATTGACATTATTCACATAATATTATATACAGTGGTATCCCTAGGTGGGGATGAGTGGGGAAGACGGGGTAGGGTGATTGTGATTCAGGTGAAGGTAAGGTAGTGATTGAAAAAGTTGTGGTGTACATCAAAACAATATAACACTTAGGAAGCACGTGGCTCATTAGTCGAGCCTATTAATCACAGTTTACACCAATAAACGTTGTATAGCCATGGTCTCAATTGTTAAACACAGTACTAAATCTCTGTTGTTCAAGCTGGCTGCATTAACCCCTTAAGGTTTCTTTCAGGCACATCACAACCAGATAACAACATCGGTCAGGTATTCTCTCAAAGCGCGTAATTTAAGGTAGTTTACAATTTCTGTCTTGACTTCTCTGGGAACGCGCGCACGGTCCTGTTGAACTTTCCCTTTATTTTCTTCCAGATTGCTCTATATGTCATTGACTACCGACTAACCCGGCATGACACAGAGACTTATTCCCTTGTAGTAAGTGACTTTTTGCATTACAAATACTGTTGCAAAGATACTTAGATCTCTTTACCCTGACTCTGCACCTTATCCTCCCAGGTGCCGTCTTTCCGCTCTCGTGTACGAGGAGCCACCCGTGCCCCTACACAACCGCAGCCTCTCTCCAGAGGCGACCTATGGTAATTACCTGTTCCTCCCATCTTATAGATGCAACTTTTGATCTGTATGACCATCTCTAAAGTCGTTTTCATGTTCTTCCCTAGATCCCCTCACCCACCCCCACACCACAGTCCTGATGAAGACCCCGGCGTAAGGATTGTAATAGCCTACTGCTCTATTGGGGTCGAAACATCGACATTTTTCAACCAAGCCAGCTTGAACAACAGAGATTTAGTACTGTGTTTAACAATTGAGACCATGGCTATACAACGTTTATTGGTGTAAACTGTGATTAATAGGCTCGACTAATGAGCCACGTGCTTCCTAAGTGTTATATTGTTTTGATGTACACCACAAATTTTTCAATCACTACCTTACCTTCACCTGAATCACAATCACCCTACCCCGTCTTCCCCACTCATCCCCACCTAGGTGTGAGAAGTTGGCCTGGCATATGCTGTCCACTAATTATAGTGGGCACCTTGCACCAGTCCAAACAACCCCTTATTGGAGATAGGTTAAAGACAACCTTTATTGAAAGCTATCCTAGTGGTAGCTATGGAGAGCAGCCTTCAGGCTAAGTCTTGAAGGAATGTAAAGCAGCTTGTTTTACCAGTCTATAATCTCTTGAGTGACCAAATGAAAGAGGACCACACCAGGTATATATTCAAAATATATGTATTTATTACTAAACACACCCCTCTAGTCTCTTTATGAGGCTAGAGTTCGAAGTACATAAGTTATAAGTTAGTTATCTACAGTAATAGCACAAATACACGTTTGAGCCCTAGGGCGTACTCAAACCATATACCAATAAAGTGGTATAAGAACCACGACTGAGCTAGACACAGGGCCTAGAGCCTGTAGAAGTGCTTGGACCACAAGGAACCACCCAAGGTAGTGACACAGGGGACCCACGGGGGACGCGTGCAGTGTGAGAACACAGCCGCGAATCGCCGTTGACTTCTATGGGGAAAGTCGCGGTTGGAAGTTTAAAGAAAAGGGACACTTAGAGGAGGACTTGGAGCAATCCCTTTTAGAACTAGGCTGTTCTAGTGTCAATACCCACGGGAGCACCGGAGTACTCGAGTTACCTCACCCAGGGGAGCCGGGTGCATAGGTGTCTTTCGGGTCGGGTTTCGTCGTCGTTTTCAATGGCGATCTGCTGCAAAGTGCTGCTGGCGGCCAAGTCGAAAGTGTTCGGGTGGATCCAAAGGTGGATCGAAGATCTGAAGAACCTGAAAGCAGAGGGGACAGAGTCTGGGTCACTAGCCAGTGACCAGGAAGGCGATGAGCAGATGCCCACCGATGTCGAGTGCTTCAGGTAGGTTGACGTCGTCTTGACTCTTCAGCCACGAGGTCCAGGAGGCGGCGACAACGACCAGGAGCTAGATTCGAGCTGTCCCACGACGTCTGTCGATTGCAGGGGTGTCAGCGACCGGATTGGACCCAACAAGCCTTGGCAACGGCAAGTCTCGTGGAAATGGAAGAAGGACGATGGTGCAGACCAGCAAGGTCTGTGGGACTCACCCAGCAAGGGTAAGTCAGGGCACGCCTGGAGCAACCAGGGAGCCCAAGCAGAAGAAGATTGGCCTTCGGGAGGGCCTACTAGCCAACGGACTAGCAACTGCAAAGGAGCCTTGAGTGGACACACTTGGAGCTGGCTCACAGGACACTCGTGGAGTGGAGGCCAGTGATCTTCGGTGCAGTCGGTGCTGGAGGCTGGGGCTACTCGGAGCCCAAAGCACAACTTCGTGGAAGACCCAGAAGAGGATACACTTTCAAATGCGATCGGTGTACAGGGGTCACGGTTCCACGTTACCCACGACAGCTACGGGCCTCAGCTTTTCTGGGGACTCAGGGCAGCCTCGGGGAAGTCTGGAAATCCACCTCTGGTGATGCATAGACTTCGGCGTCCGGCGGGAGCTTCAGCGATGCAGACCGGACAATTGCTTCTTTGGTGCCTGCCAAACAGGGGAGTCACTCCTTGACCCCAAGGGAGATTCTTCAGTCCTCTAATCTTGAAGTAGAGCGTCGAAGGTCCAGGATTCTGTGTCAGAGTTTCGTCCAGGTAAATCTAAAGTCCTAAGGACTGGGGTCCCATACTTATACCAAGTTAGGGGTTGGACATACTCTGGGGACCCACCTATGGGAGGGTCAGGGCAGAGGGGTGGTTACACTCCTTTCCCTTTGTCCAGTTTCGCACAGAGCAGGGGCTGGAAGCCCTGAGCCGGTTTGAACTGGGGTATGCACAGGGACACCAAATGTGCCCCCAGTGCAGGACTTCAAAGCACCAGAGAGTGCTCCCGCCCAGCCCCAATACACACTATCCTGTCTGGGGAGGTGGTTACACCTCCCTGGGACAGGAAACCTATTGTCCAGGCCTCCCCTGCCGGAGTTTCGGTCAGCAGCAGGAGGCCAGACTCGTGTCTGTGGCAGCGGCATCCATTTTGTGATGCCAGGGCTTGGAAAGAAGTTACCGGGCAGGCCGGTGTGTACATGTCTCTCCCTCTAGAAGGGTGGAATGCTACCTCCGCCGCCAGAACTGGCGGGGGGTAGTATTCCAAGATGTTTGACACCAAACACGACATGTTTCCGTGCAGCCATCCCAAAGTTAGCATTTAACGCGAGGTTATAATGCGCTTAAGAGTATATGGTCAGGCTGCACTACAAACAGCATCAGAGAAGGGTCTCCGAACGCTGCAGAGGGCCCTGCTCATGCAGGGGCACCCTCTCACATAGGAACCACGCACTCTGCCTCCAGGATTGATAAGGCCTGCCATAGGAGTGACTTATAGGTTTATATGTGTGTATGTATGTAGTGATATAGGTAGCCTATATCACAGTAAGGGGTGCATGCACCACCTTACCCAGGCTGCAGTAGCAGATCTGTGGTGTCATTTTGGATGGCCTTCCAGGGTTGGCACAATACATGCTGCAGCCCCTGGTAGGCCTCTGAGGTACCTATGCCCTGGGTACATAGTATACCATATACTAGGGACTTATAAGGGCACTCCAGATTCCAATCAGAGATGTGCCTAAGGCACATGGAAACCATTTTAGAGAGGAAGCAGCTAGGCTGGGGTTCTGATTAGCAGGGCCCCAGCCAGACTAAAGTCGAAAAACAGTGAAGCATCAGCAAAAAGTGGGGGTACCCATGTGAAGCAGATCCTACTCTCCTACACAACCCCCCAAACGTAGGGACATTAAACTAACCTTGCCCAGTTAAGTCTTCATGTTCTAAGTGGAAGTACCTAGAGAGTCCATCTGCATTGGCATGGTTACTCCCAGGTCTATGTTCCACTGTGAAGTCCATCCCCTGTAGGGAAATGGACCACCTAAGCAGTTTGGGGTTTTCACCCTTCATTTGTTTTAGCCATAAGAGGGGCTTATGGTCTGTTTGAACAAGGAAGTGAGTACCAAACAAGTATGGCCTCAATTTCTTCAGAGCCCAGACCACAGCAAAGGCCTCCCTCTCAATGGCTGACCAACGTTTCTCTCTAGGGGTCAGCCTTCTGCTAATAAAAGCTACTGGCTGATCCTGACCTTCATCATTCAATTGTGACAGTACAGCCCCTATCCCCAATTCAGATGCATCTGTTTGGACAATGAACTTCTTGGAGTAATCAGGACTCTGTAGAATGGGAGCAGTGCACATGGCCTGCTTTAGGTCATCAAATGCCTTTTGACAGCTAACTGTCCACTGAACCTTTTGGGCATTTTCTTGGAAGTTAAGTCATTCAGGGGTGTCACTATTGATCCATACCCCTTGACAAATCTCCTATAGTACCCAGTCAGGCCTAAAAAGGCTCTCACCTGAGTCTGGGTAGTTGGAGCAGTCCAGTCCATGATGGTCTGGATCTTGCTCTGCAGTGGTTGAACCTGGCCTCCACCCACAAGGTGGCCCAGGTACACAACCTGACTCTGCCCTATCTGGCACTTGGTGGCCTTGATAGTCAGGCCTGCTTTCTGCAGGGCCTGCAAAACATTTCTGAGGTGGACCAGGTGATCCTCCCAGGTGGAGCTAAAGACAGCAATATCATCTAGATATGCTGCACTATAGGCTTCCAGACCTGTAAGGACTGTATTCACCAACCTCTGAAAAGTGGCAGGTGCATTCTTCAGACCAAAGGGCATCACCACAAATTGATAATGCCCACTAGGGGTTGAGAATGCTGTCTTTGGCTTTGCATCATCAGCTAGTCTGATCTGCCAGTAGCCAGCTGTCAGGTCAAATGTGCTTAGATACTTGGCTGAGGCCAAAGTGTCTATTAGCTCATCTGCCCTAGGTATTGGATGGGCATCAGTCCTAGTGACTGCATTGAGACCCCTGTAGTCCACACAAAACCTCATCTCTCTTTTCCCACCATTGGTGTGAGGTTTTGGCACAAGGACCACTGGACTAGCCCAAGGGCTATCTGAGGGTTCAATAACTCCCAAATCCAACATCTTCTGGACTTCTGTCCTGATACAGTCCCTGACATGGTCAGGTTGCCTATAAATCTTATTTTTAATAGGCAGACTGCCCCCAGTGTCCACTTCATGAGTGCAACAGGTGGTCTGACTGGGTGTCAGTGAGAATATGTGCCTGAACTGATTGAGCACCTGTCTGCAATCAGTTTGCTGCTGGGCAGTGAGGCTGCCTGCCAAGGCATCAGGGTTCTGTGAGAGCAGGTCAGGGAGTGGGTCACTCTCTTCCTCCTGTCCCTCATCAGTAGCCATGAGCAAGCCCATGTCTGCCCTGTCCACATATGGTTTTAACCTGTTGACATGGAGAACCCTGTGGGGACTCCTGGGTGTTCCTAGGTCGACTAAATAGGTAACCTCACCCTTCTGTTCAACAATGGTATGGGGTCCACTCCATTTGTCTTGGAGAGCTGCTGGGGCCACTGGCTCCAACACCCACACCTTCTGTCCTGGCTGGTAAACAGTCAGTACAGCCTTTGGTCATGCCAGGCTTTTTGAAGTTCCTGGCTAGCCTCAAGGTTTTTAGTTGCCTTTTTCATGTACTCAGCCATCCTGGAGCGGAGACCAAGTACATAGTCCACTATGTCTTGCTTTGGGGGCTTGAGAGGTAACTCCCATCCTTCCTTCACCAAGCACAATGGACCCCTGACAGGGTGACCAAACAAAAGTTCAAAAGGGCTGTAGCCAACCCCTTTTGAGGCACCTCCCTGTATGCAAATAAAAGGCAGGGCAAGAGTATGTCCCATCTTCGCCTAAGCTTTTCTGGGAGCCCTTTAATCATGCCCTTCAAGGTTTTGTTGAATCTCTCAACTAAACCATTGCATTGTGGGTGATAGGGTGTGGTGAACTTGTAAGTCACTCCACACTCCTTCCACATTGCTTTCAAGTATCCAGACATAAAGTTAGCACCCTGTCTGATACAACCTCCTTAGGGAAGCCCACTCTTGAGAAAATTCCCAGGAGGGCTCTTGCCACCACAGGTGCTGTAGTGGTCCTAAGGGAATAGCCTCTGGGTACCTGGTGGCATGATCCACTACCACCAGGATAAACCTGTGCCCAGATGCTGTTTGGGGATCCATGGGACCAACAATGTCAATCCCCACCCTTTCAAAGGGAACCCCCACCACAGGTAGTGGTATCAGGGGGCCTTTGTAGTGCCACCTGCCTTGCCACTGGCCTGGCAGGTTACACAGGAGCGACAAAACTCCTTGGTGTCTTCAGACATGTGGGGCCAGTGAAAGTGAGGGACAATTCTGTCCCAAGTCTTGTTCTGGCCCAGGTGACCTGCTAAGGGAATGTCATGGGCTAGGGTCAATAGGAAGCCCCTGAACTTCAGAGGTATGACCAACCTCCTGGTGGCACCAGGCTTGGACTCTGAGTACAAGAGTCCATCATCCCAATACACTGTATCGGGACCACTAGCTTTCCCAGCAGCCTCAGCAGCAGCTTGCTGTCTGAGGGGTTCAAGAGAGAGGCAGCTCTGCTGCTCCTGGCTCAGATCTGCCCTGGAAGGGCCCCCTGTCCCCAAGAACTCAACCTGGTCAGGTTCAAGCTCCTCTGGGACAGTTCCTTCCTCAGGACTGAGATCATCCCCCTCAAGAGACTGATCTTCCTTCTGAGCCAAGGGGGAAGGCACTGCCTTTACCCTACTACTCCTCTTCTTGGAGGGCACTTGGTCCATTATTCCAGAATCCAAGGCCTGTTCAGTGTTAGACATTTTGGCTTGTGACCTGGTCACAGCAAGCACATCTGCAGGGATGCCCAGCATTTCTGCATGGGTCCTGAGCTCCACTTCTGCCCAAGCTGAAGTTTCTAAATCATTGCCAAGCAAGCATTCAACGGGTAGGTCTGCACTTACCACAACCTTCTTAAGGCCAGTTACCCCTCCCCAGGAGAAGTTAACAACTGCCAGAGTATGGTCTGTTCTGACATTGCTAGCATTGGTCACTTGGTACATTTCACCAAGTATAATCTGCCCAGGATTCACAAGGTCTTGTGTCACCATGGTGACACTTGCCCCTGTGTCCCTAAATGCCAAAGCCTCTTTTCCATTGATTAAGGGCTGTTGCCTGTACTTGCCCAGATTACTGGGACTCACAGAGGAGGTCACATCCATGCCTCCATCACAGAGTAGGACAGCCTGAGTGAGTTCTTTGACTAGGTCAGAGCTCATCTCCTTACCCAGGGTCAACCCTACTAAACCCTTGGCTTGTGTAGACCCACCACCAATTGTAACTGCACTAGGGCGAGCAGGTGCCTTAGGGGCATTGGTGGGGGCTGGAGAAGAGTCTTTGGACTTGGTGCAATCACTGGTCCAGTGGGTCTTTTGCTTACAGACCTTGCACCATGGTTTCTTTTGGCCTCTTCCCTTGTTAGACTGTGAATCCCCCCCATAAGAAGATTTTTGGGGGCCTTGTGAAGACTTTTGGTCTTTACCCTTCTCCCAAGCCTTATCAGAGTTTTTAGAATCTTGCTTCTTAGGGTCACCACCTTGGTTCT
Organism: Calotriton arnoldi; assembly: GCA_963921515.1. Taxonomy (NCBI): domain Eukaryota; kingdom Metazoa; phylum Chordata; class Amphibia; order Caudata; family Salamandridae; genus Calotriton; species Calotriton arnoldi. Next base: position 28,744 of record CAWUFW010021731.1, on the reverse strand, counting down.
GTACCTTCTGCCTCACCCTGGTTCTGACCCATTTGTCTGCCTTCTTTCCCAATTCTTGGGGAGAGGTCAGATCAGAGTCCACCAGGTGCTGATGCAACAGCTGATTTTGACAATTATTAAGGATCTGCTCCCTCATGATATGATTGTACAATCCTGTGAAGTCACATACCTTACTGCCCAATAACCAACCTTCCAGAGCCTTGGCAGAACAATCAACAAAGTCCACCCAGTCTTGAGTCTGTGCCTTTTGGGTATCTCTGAACTTTAACCTGTATTGTTCAGTGGTTAGGCCAAACCCATCAATCAGAGCACTCTTTAAGACTGTGTATTTATCAGCATCTTCATCTTTAACAGTGAGGAGCTTATCTCTACCTTTGTCTGCAAAGGAGAGCCACAAGATTGCTGCCCACTGCTCCTGAGGGACCCTCTGTACTTTACAGGCCCTCTCCAGTGCAGTTATCCATTCACAGACTAGGACAGCCTGAGTGAGTTCTCTGACTAGGTCAGAGCTCATCTCCTTACCCAGGGTCAACCCTACTAAACCCTTGGCTTGTGTAGCCCCACCACCAATTGTAACTGCACTAGGGGGAGCAGGTGCCTTAGGGGCATTGGTGGGGGCTGGAGTAGAGTCTTTGGACTTGGTGCAATCACTGGTCCAGTGGGTCTTTTGCTTACAGACCTTGCACCATGGTTTCTTTTGGCCTCTTCCCTTGTTAGACTGTGAATCCCCCCCATGAGAAGATTTTTGGGGGCCTTGTGAAGACTTTTGGTCTTTACCCTTCTCCCCACCCTTATCAGAGTTTTTAGAATCTTGCTTCTTAGGGTCACCACCTTGGTTCTGTACCTTCTGCCTCACCCTGGTTCTGACCCATTTGTCTGCCTTCTTTCCCAATTCTTGGGGAGAGGTCAGATCAGAGTCCACCAGGTGCTGATGCAACAGCTGATTTTGACAATTATTAAGGATCTGCTCCCTCATGATAAGATTGTACAATCCTGTGAAGTCACATACCTTACTGCCCAATAACCAACCTTCCAGAGCCTTGGCAGAACAATCAACAAAGTCCACCCAGTCTTGAGTCTGTGCCTTTTGGGTATCTCTGAACTTTAACCTGTATTGTTCAGTGGTTAGGCCAAACCCATCAATCAGAGCACTCTTTAAGACTGTGTATTTATCAGCATCCTCCTCTTTAACAGTGAGGAGCTTATCTCTACCTTTGTCTGCAAAGGAGAGCCACAAGATTGCTGCCCACTGCTCCTGAGGGACCCTCTGTACTTTACAGGCCCTCTCCAGTGCAGTTATCCATTTGTGGATGTCATCCCCACTCTGGTAGGGAGGGACAATCTTGCTCAGGTTTCTATGGTCATAAGACCTTTCCCTATCTCTGGGGAAATTGTTGCCACCATGGGACTCTAGTCCCATCTTTTTCTCTCTTTGTAGAGATCTAGGGACTCCCTGTCTATAGCCAACTGCTGTTTTCTGAGTTCAAGCTGGGCTTGCTCATACTCAATCAGTCTCTTTCTCCTGTCATGAGAGGATTCTCTCTTATGAGAGGAGACAGAGGTCCCTATTGAGGTGTCAGAGTGGTTAGACTCCTGAGAAGGAGATCTAGACCTTCTGGGCACACTCATAATTCTTCCTGGGGGACAAAGGGAGGTCATTCTGATCCTCCTCCTCCTCCACAGGAGGAATTGGGTTCTCCAGGTCAAGGTCATTTTCACCTTCCTGGCCAGTTTCAGAGGGGGGGCCTGGGTTTCTTCACACCTGACCCCTTCCTCATCTTCTACCCCACCCTCTCTGCCTACCCCTTCAGACCCTAGGGGCCTGCTGAGATCATCAGCTAGTAGCACCTCCCTGAGGTGTTGGGTGCTGGCACTTTTGCTGCCTTCAGCTTCCTAGTATTGCATAATGCTCTCAATTCCAAGAATGGGAGTTTATCATACTTGGAGGGAAGAAGCCCACTGGCTTCTGGCAAGGACTCACTGGGTCCTGGCTTTGAAGACATTACTAGTGAGGTGTGGTGTATGCACTACCTACTCTAGTGTGGCCTACTAAACTCTCTTGAGTTGTAGAAAGGTGTGCTATCCCTTAACACACAACTCTAAGTTCAGTAGAACTTACTGTATACTAAGCTTGATTTATATGTACCTAAGGTACCCTTAGTGGTTTTCAGTTGATCAATTCAATTGAGATTATCTGGTAAAACAATAGCAAGCTGGAATCCCACACGCTGCACACCAATGTGAGAAGTTGGCCTGGCATATGCTGTCCACTAATTATAGTGGGCACCTTGCACCAGTCCAAACAACCCCTTATTGGAGATAGGTTATACCCCTTATTGGAGATAGGTTAAAGACAACCTTTATTGAAAGCTATCCTAGTGGTAGCTATGGAGAGCAGCCTTCAGGCTAAGTCTTGAAGGAATGTAAAGCAGCTTGTTTTACCAGTCTATAATCTCTTGAGTGACCAAATGAAAGAGGACCACACCAGGTATATATTCAAAATATATGTATTTATTACTAAACACACCCCTCTAGTCTCTTTATGAGGCTAGAGTTCGAAGTACATAAGTTATAAGTTAGTTATCTACAGTAATAGCACAAATACACGTTTGAGCCCTAGGGGCGTACCAAACCATATACCAATAAAGTGGTATAAGAACCACGACTGAGCTAGACACAGGGCCTAGAGCCTGTAGAAGTGCTTGGACCACAAGGAACCACCCAAGGTAGTGACACAGGGGACCCACGGGGGACGCGTGCAGTGTGAGAACACAGCCGCGAATCGCCGTTGACTTCTATGGGGAAAGTCGCGGTTGGAAGTTTAAAGAAAAGGGACACTTAGAGGAGGACTTGGAGCAAACCCTTTTAGAACTAGGCTGTTCTAGTGTCAATACCCACGGGAGCACCGGAGTACTCGAGTTACCTCACCCAGGGGAGCCGGGTGCATAGGTGTCTTTCGGGGTCGGGTTTCGCTGCGTCGTTTTCAATGGCGATCTGCTGCAAAGTGCTGCTGGCGGCCAAGTCGAAAGTGTTCGGGTGGATCCAAAGGTGGATCGAAGATCTGAAGAAACTGAAAGCAGAGGGGACAGAGTCTGGGTCACTAGCCAGTGACCAGGAAGGCGATGAGCAGATGCCCACCGATGTCGAGTGCTTCAGGTAGGTTGACAGTCGTCTTGACTCTTCAGCCACGAGGTCCAGGAGGCGTCAATGACAACCAGGAGCTGGATTCGAGCTGCACCCCACGACGTCTGTCGATTGCAGGGGTGTCGGCGACCGGATTGGACCCAACAAGCCTTGGCAATGGCAAGTCTTGTGGAAATGGAAGAAGGATGATGGTGCAGACCAGCAAGGTCTGTGGAACTCACCCAGTAAGGGTAAGTCAGGGCACGCCTGGAGCAACCAGGGAGCCCAAGCAGAAGAAGATTGGCCTTCGGGAGGGCCTACTAGCCAATGGACTAGCGACTGCGAAGGAGCCTCGAGTGGATGCACTTGGAGCTGGCTCACAGGACACTCGTGGAGTGGAGGCCAGTGATCTTCGGTGCAGTCGGTGCTGGAGGCTGGGGCTACTCGGAGCCCAAAGCACAACTTCGTGGGAGACCCAGAAGAGGATGCACTTGCAAATCCTCGGGGAAGTCTGGAAATCCACCTATGGTGATGCAAAGACTTCGGCATCCGGCGGGAGCTTCAGCGATGCAGACCGGACAATTGCTTCTTTGGTGCCTGCCAAGCAGGGGAGTCACTCCTTGACCCCAAGGGAGATTCTTCAGTCCTCTAATCTTGAAGTAGAGCGTCGAAGGTCCAGGATTCTGTGTCAGAGTTTCGTCCAGGTAAATCTAAAGTCCTAAGGACTGGGGTCCCATACTTATACCAAGTTAGGGGGTTGGACATACTCTGGGGACCCACCTATGGGAGGGTCAGGGCAGAGGGGTGGTTACACCCCTTTCCCTTTGTCCAGTTTCTCACCAGAGCAGGGGCTGGAAGCCCCTGAGCCGGTTTGAACTGGGGTATGCACAGGGACACCAAATGTGCCCCCAGTGCAGGACTTCAAAGCACCAGAGAGTGCTCCCGCCCAGCCCCAATACACACTATCCTGTCTGGGGAGGTGGCTACACCTCCCTGGGACAGGAAACCTATTGTCCAGGCCTCCCCTGCCGGAGTTTCGGTCAGCAGCAGGAGGCCAGACTCGTGTCTGTGGCAGCGGCATCCATTTTGTGATGCCAGGGCTTCGAAAGAAGTACCGGGCAGGCCGGTGTGTACATGTCTCTCCCTCTAGAATGGTGGAATGCTACCCCCGCCACCAGAACTGGCGGGGGTAGTATTCCAAGATGTTTGACACCAAACACGACATGTTTCCGTGCAGCCATCCCAAAGTTAGCATTTAACGCGAGGTTATAATGCGCTTAAGAGTATATGGTCAGGCTGCACTACAAACAGCATCAGAGAAGGGTCTCCGAACGCTGCAGAGGGGCCCTGCTCATGCAGGGGCACCCTCTCACATAGGAACCACGCACTCTGCCTCCAGGATTGATAAGGCCTGCCATAGGAGTGACTTATAGGTTTATATGTGTGTATGTATGTAGTGATATAGGTAGCCTATATCACAGTAAGGGGTGCATGCACCACCTTACCCAGGCTGCAGTAGCAGACCTGTGGTGTCATTTTGGATGGCCTTCCAGGGTTGGCACAATACATGCTGCAGCCCCTGGTAGGCCTCTGAGGTACCTATGCCCTGGGTACATAGTATACCATAAACTAGGGACTTATAAGGGCACTCCAGATTCCAATCAGAGATGTGCCTAAGGCACATGGAAACCATTTTAGAGAGGAAGCAGCTAGGCTGGGGTTCTGATTAGCAGGGCCCCAGCCAGACTAAAGTCGAAAAACAGTGAAGCATCAGCAAAAAGTGGGGGTACCCATGTGAAGCAGATCCTACTCTCCTACACTAGGGATACCACTGTATATAATATTATGTGAATAATGTCAATAACAGACCAATGCTCAGTGTGAATTAAACACCATGAGCAACGAATTTTTTCTGTCTGAATTTTTTCTGTCTCAGTCTTGAATGTGTATTTACGTTGTGTTTTGTATAGTGTATTATCGCTTTCTGGGACCATTGCTCCTATGTACTGTTCGCTCCCGGACAAGGTCGTCGAGTAAGAAATGTATGGGGCGCTGGGGATGTTCTTGCCTAATCAAATAAGCCAACAGCCTCCCGGCTTTGTCCGTGGCAGAGTGAGAGCGAATCGAATGCGCCAGATAATTATGGCACCGCAGGCGGTCCAGAAGTGCCTCCCGTTCGGTATGAGAACAAAAAACAAGGGAACCCTACTCACGGGGAGCCTGGGTAAGTAAATTAATGGGGAAACATTGGCTCCTGTGGAATAATAATACAGTATTTCTAATGAAATTCTGCACAATGGCAATATACAGGGTTAGTAGGATGTCAAAAAGAAAGCTGGCCACTGACACTGAGGGTATAGTCAATATGAAAAAAAAAAAAATTCGTTTATATAATAAATAAATGAAATAAACAATATATACATAGGGCTTGAGAATCACAATATGATTATACAACAAACAATGATTACAAATAGTGAACGGTGTCCCAGTGAAAAAAACATTGGAACCTAAACTAATAGTGACATAATACGTGACATATGTACAAGGTTTCACTTGAAAATATTTTGGCGACCATTAAATAAATCAAAATCAGTTGGACAACACTTTATACAATCATAAGTGTTTGAAAATAGTTCGCCTTTGTTAATTGTCGACGACGTTTCGACCCTATCTGAAGTACAGGGTCTCTTCAGGACCTAAAGGATGTAGGGACACCTGAGGGGAGGCCTGCACTGCCTAATGTGAAAAGCAGTGTCACCGTGAAATAAGTGAAGAAAAAACTCACAGGGACCCGGCCGGGCACCCTTGTGAGGGTAGTGTTAGGCAGAAAGGATGGCAGGGCCTGGATATCTCAGCGTGACTCGGGGCACTTGATATTCTCAAGGTACAAGAACCATGTGGGTTTCTCTGGCTGATCAGCAGAATAGCCGATCTAAGCTGCAGGCGATTGCTTCGTATATGGGCAATGAACGCCAAGGAAATAACAGGTGGAGCTCTTGGATAAGCTGAATTAGCCGGTGTATTTCCCCCGAGTGCTGCTGGAACAGTGGAGCGTCCGTCTCCCTGTTTGGTGCGATAACCAGTGTCAGTGGCCAGCTTTCTTTTTGACATCCTACTAACCCTGTATATTGCCATTGTGCAGAATTTCATTAGAAATACTGTATTATTATTCCACAGGAGCCAATGTTTCCCCATTAATTCCCGTTCGGTATGGGCAGCCTCCAGGCGCTGTTGTCGGGCCGGGTTGGCGACAACCTGCGTCTCGAGTAAGAGCAGCCGTCCCTCAATGTGGGCTAGAGAGGTGTCTAGTTGTCTGCGGATACTCCAAGTCTGTCCAAGACAATGACCCCTAACCACCACCTTAAAGGCCTCCCATTCAGTGAGAACCGAGTCCGTGGAACCGGTATTAAGCGCGAAATAACTAGCTATCGCTGATTCCAGCGAGCTTCGGAAGAGGGGGTCCTCCAAAGCCGTGGTCTGCAGTCCCTTTTGCTTCATCTTAACCTTCTCCTTCTTACACCACAACTCTCTGAGCTTTTCTGTGTCATTTCGTTCCCTAATGTTTTCAATCAACTCCTTCACATCTGTTCTCAACCCTCTCAAGTTCAACATCTGTAATTCTTTCCATTCATTTCCATCCTAGCATTCTTCAGCAACTTCTTTCTCTCGGTTATATCAATGCCACATTCATCCGCCACCTTCTCCATTCTGGCATGTGCCTTTCTTACCACTCTTGCTGCTTTCTTACCCATGTAAAGCAACTAATTCTCCCCCATGTCCTAAGTAGTCAATACCCACATTTCCCTTCACAATTTCCTCAAATTCCGTTTTTAGCTGTGCAAGGTTGATCTGCACCCGGTGAGCTGACTAACAAATCTGTGCTGGTCATTTGGCCCACTATTTCCCTAGTGACTGTGGGCCAGATGTTTCAACCTTGCATTTTGCGAGTCCTTAATAGCGAATGTTACCGATTCGCTATTAACGACTCGCAAAATGCAATGTATGTAGGATTCGCATTTCAAATAGCGATTCCTACGCATTCCGTATTTGCGACTCGCAAATTGCGAGTCGCAAATAAGGAATGGCTTCCCATTCATTTCTACGGGCCAAGAGGCCCATAGGAATTAATGGGAATTGCATGCGCAATTTGCGAGTACCCAATAGGTACTCGCAAATTGCGCATGTTCAAGAGTGCAAGGGTTCCAAGAGGACACCCTGTTGCACCCATGAAATCTGCATGTGTGCACATTTGGCGCACATACATGCCCTAAGGACATGTATGTGCGCCACATGGCACTTAAAAAAATGCAAAACAGTGCATTTTAACAGAAAATCGCAAATTACCACCAACTTGAAGTTGGTGGTAATTTGCGATTCCTTAAAGAGATATCGCAATTTGTGAAGGCTACAAGAATACCATTGCGATTCCCTAACTGCATTCGCAATTTAGGTAATCGCAAATAATTGCGATTACCCTTATTGCGAATTCTTCTTGCTTGATACATGTCAAAACGCATTTTGGAGATCGCAAAATGCGTTGATACATCTGGCCCTGTGTTCCCTCCTTGGTAAGGAACTAATGCCATGCTTCCTGCACTTGGTGCTGATTCCTGAGGTAAACTTGGTACAAGTTGCCTTTGGACTGAACTAACAGATGCCTCAAGAGTGGAAATGATACTTGGCAAAGACAGGGTGCTAATTGCAACAGACACAGGGGTCTGAGTGAAGGTTGGAACTGTTGTCCATGCATAACTTGGGGGCGTGCGGACCTCTGTTGAGGGTCTCACAGCTATTCCTGTCAAAGGCGATACTGGCGCAGTAGCACTTGGTGCATCTGCTGCATTGTATGGGGGTGGTCTTCAACTAAGGAGCTCTTCTATGAGAGCATCCTCTTCCTCGCTCTCTTTGTCTGACTCCTTCTTTGACCTTTTCTTTTTCCTCTTGCTCTAGTAGAGGATAGGTTTCAATGACATCCTCCTTCCACCTTTTCTGCTTTTCCTCATCCTGCCCCCTTCTCCATGAATGAGCCCTATTATGGATTTTACATTTAAACTTTTTTCTTTTCTTTTCACTTGCCATTTGCTTCTAAATATGTAACACCTCAAATTGTGTGGGTCTAGGTTGCGGTTTTAAATCATACATTTTCCTCTCCAAATTCTCTGTTCGAGGAATGTGGAAAGTTCCACTCAATGGAAATCGAAACTCCCCATCTTTGGATAAATATTTGTGCCACTGGTTAAGCCACAAGTGTTACAGCAAACAAATGATGGACAGAATGCTGACAATGCAAACATTCTCCCCCAGTCAAAAGATCTGGGTTAAATCCATCGTTCTTTTGCCCACTACGCCACCCCAGTTTGGACCCAGCCATATGCAAATCAGTCTTGACCCTGTGCCCCATGGGAATAGTCCAGACCGAACTGCCAGGCCAGGTCCTCCCTGGACCGGAAACAAGCATCCTGGGACCGGTTTCAGGGTATGTCACCCTTCTTCAGCCAGGCTAGCTTGAATCCAGTGGCACAGTGAGCAAGGGACCCACGTCTGGGCATACCCATCCCACTTAGGGCGAAAAGTGTTACAGCAAACAAATGATGGACGGAATGCTGACAATGCAAACATTCTCCCCCAGTCAAAATATCTGGGTTAAATCCATCGTTCTTTTGCCCACTGCGCCACCCCAGTTTGGACCCAGCCATATTTATTTATTTATGAAATTTGTTAAGCGCACAAATACCCTTAGGTGTCTCGGCGCTGTGGACGGCTAATTAGAGAAAGACTGAGGAGGGGTGATTTATTGATTGAATAGCCAGGTTTTTAAGTGTTTGCGGAAGGAGAAGAGAGTGGGAATGGTTTTAATGTGAATGGGAAGTGAGTTCCAGAGTTTGACAGTAAATCTTCTGTCGCCCCAGAAGGCCTTTTTGGTTCTGGGAACAGTCAGCAAGTGTGCTGCTGAGGAGCGTAAGGATCTTGTCGGCCTGTAGGAGCATAGAGATGTTTTGAGGAACTCAGGTCCTGTGTTGTGGATTGCCTTGTGGGCAATGCAGAGGGCCTTGAACCTTGTTCTGCTCCTGATGGGCAGCCAGTGTAGCTGTCTTAGCACCTTAGATATAGGTTTGAACTTAGGGGTGCCTGAGAGAATTCTAGCCGATGCGTTTTGCACCATCTGCAGTCTATGTAGGACTCTTTCCTGGGCGTTAATAAGTAGACCATTGCAATAGTCTAGCTTAGACATGACAAGTGTACTGATGAGAGTTCTGCCTGCATTAGGTGGAAGGTAAGGTAAGAGTTTTTTTATCATCCTGATGGTGAAAAAGGATGAGGAGACGACGGAGTTGGCGTGATGAATAAAAGATAGTTTGTTGTCAAACATGACCCCCAAATTTCTAACTTTTGTGACAGGAGACGGAGGTAGGCCTAACTCTGATGGCCACCAGGAAGGAGACCAGCTGGGGGAGAGATTGCCGAAGATCATCACCTCCGTCTTTTCGGAGTTTAGTTTGAGACAATTGTCTGCCATCCAAGTGCTTATAGCAAGCATTCCCTCTTGGAAATTAGCTGAGACTGTCCGACCATTGTTGTGGATCTCTAGCACGATCTGTGTATCATCGGCATAGGAAGTTAGTCGCAGGTTGTGGGATTTAATGATCCTGGCCAAGTCCGACACGTATATATTGAACAGGGTCGGACTTAGCGAGGATCCCTGTGGGACCCCGCATGGCAGTGAAAAGAGAGGGGAGTTGAAGTTGCCAAGCTTTACAAGTTGGGTGCGGTTAGACAGAAAGGATGTCAGGAGGGCCGTGGCTTTGTCTTTAATACTTATGGCTGAGACACGGTCGATCAGGGTTGAGTGATCGACCGTGTCAAATGCTGCTGAGAGGTCCAGCAGCACCAGGACCGCGGCACCTCCCTGATTAAGTGTCATCCTGATTTCGTCGGATGTTTTGATGAGGGCAGTCTCGGTACCATGGCCCTTCCTGAAGCCAAATTGGGTGTCATCCAGGAGGTTGTTGTTGTCAATATAGGTGGCCAGCTGAGTGTTCATCACTTTCTCAAAGATTTTGGCGGGGAAAGGGAGGCAGGCAATTGGTCTATAGTTCTTGGTATCTGTGGGGTTGAGGTTGTGTTTCTTTAGCAGTGGTTTGTTGATGGTATTTTTCCAGATGGAAGGGTATGTTCCTGTCGTGAACATTGAATTTCAAATATTGGCTAGTTTGGCGCCTATGATATCTGGTGTAAGTTTTAGTATGGTGGGAGGACATGGATCGTTGGGGGATCCAGATTTGATGGTGGATAAGAGATCAATAATGTAATCTGTGGTGACCTGGCTAAATTCGGAGAAAGTGGGGGAGGGGTTATTGATAGTGGGGCGTAGTTCTGGGGAGTTAGAAGAGTGTTTTTCTACGTTGGATGCGATGGTCTGATTATTAGTCGGGGAGTGTAATGAGAAATTAGTATAGATGTGAGTGACTTTTTCTTGAAAGAAAGTGGCAAGAGAATCACAGAAGACTTGCGTGGGAGTTGTGGGCGGGTTAGTCTCTGGTCCTGAAAGCTTAGTAACAACCTGGAATAACTGTTTCACAGAGTCTTGTGCTGTTTCGATTTGGTTAAGGTAATATTTACTTTTTTCTGTGATTAGAAGATGTTTATATTTGGCCATTGCTTCCTTGTAGCATATTTTCATTGTGATGTCATAGTCTCGGCGCCAGAGTCGTTCTAAGTTTCTACATTTTTGTTTTTCTAGTCTAAGTGCCTCGGAGAACCAAGGTGCGGATGGGATCTTTCTGTTTTTAGATGTATTTTTTAATGGTACCAAAGTGTCAAAGGCGGAATGGAGCCATTGTGTGTAATGCATGGCTGCCAGTTCGGGGTCGTCCGGTAGGTCTTGCTGGGTAGACAGCAGGTGTGATTTTAGGACTTCACGGGAGATGCTGCCCCAGGCTTTGAACTGTTTGGGGAGGAGGAGATTGGCTTGATTAGGAGTGTTGTTTTCTGTGTCAATGTTAAAGAGGACCGCAGAATGGTCGGTCCAGGATAAGGGGAGGATGTTCGTTAGGGAGATTTGTTTATTGTTGGTGAACAGTCCATCAAGTGTGTGTCCGGCCGAGTGGGTGGGCATTGTTACTAGTTGGGGGAGTCCTATTGATTCGAGTTCTGTTAATAGGGCTGAAGTGTTGTGATCGTTGTGAGCTTCAAGGTGGAAATTGAAGTCACCTAAGATGGTAAAATTAGCTTCTCCTGCTGATGGTTCTGCTAGGAGGTCTAATGCTGAAAGAAATTCGGCTCGTGGTCCAGGTGGGCGATATCGTAGGATGCCTTTAAAGGAGTGTGAATGAGTAAGGGATATTGTGAAGATAAAGGCTTCGCAGCTCTTGGTGGGGATTATTTCTGTCCTAACTGAATATTTATTACGGTGAATGAGTGCCAATCCACCACCTTTTTTATTGGTTCTGTCTAGTCTACAGATGCAGAATTCGTCAGGTGATACAGTAGCGAAGTCAGGTCTGGAGGAAGCATCACCCCAGGTTTCTGTTATAAATAGGAGGTCAAGTTTATTATTTTCTAGAAAAGTAAGTATTTCATACTTATGTTTGGGGAGGGAACGCGCATTTATAAGGGCTGAGCGAGTTGTTTCGTGTTTGGTGGATGGAGGGTGAACCCTGGTAGATAAAGGCTTTTCCCTGATGTTAAGTGTAAAAAGGCATTTAGGACAGTGGACAGTAATTTGGGTGGATATAGTTTCTGCATTAAAGCAGGGGCAGGTTTGTGAGTACTTGAATGTGCCTGCTATATCTTTTAGTTGGCTGCTGGTGTAAGTTAGTATATTGGTTTGCAGGATTGGTGTAAGTGGGGCTGGGGATATGGCCCTGGGCACGGTCCAGGTGCGGACGGGCGCAGACGGGCTTGCCTTTGGCGCGCCTTTGGCGCGCCGGCGACGCGCCCGCTGCACGTGTCCGCTGCGCGAAGCGAGTGGCATCTGAATTATGAAGGGGGAAGATCAGCTGCTGGTCAGCTGACTTGCTGGGTCTGACCGGAAGTTGTAGACACTTCCTGTTGCACGTAGGTTCCCTCCACTTAAACCAAAGGATCGGCGGTGGACCAGGAAAGTGTGCAGTTTTAGGGGCGGTGAGTGCCGACCACGCAAGGTGCAAGTTAAAAAACAGCAAATCAAGTTATTGTGATATTTAAAAAACGAGCAATTTCTTTTTTAGTAAAAAGTAAAGGTTCGAGGTAGGAGCCCTTTCCCAGGCGCTCCTAGTTCAGGCAGTACAGAGGTCTTTCTCACCTCTAGCGCGTCCGCTGCGCGAAGCGAGTGGCATCTGAATTATGAAGGGGGAAGATCAGCTGCTGGTCAGCTGACTTGCTGGGTCTGACCGGAAGTTTTAGACACTTCCTGTTGCACGTAGGTTCCCTCCACTCAAAACAAAGGATCGGCGGTGGACCGGGGAAGTGTGCAGTTTTAGGGGCGGTGAGTGCCGACCACGCAAGGTGCAAGTTAAAAAACAGCAAATCAAGTTATTGTGATATTTAAAAAACGAGCAATTTCTTTTTTAGTTAAAAGTAAAGGTGCGAGGTAGGAGCCCTTTCCCAGGCGCTCCTAGTTCAGGCAGTACAGAGGTCTTTCTCACCTCTAGCGCGTCCGCTGCGCGAAGCGAGTGGCATCTGAATTATGAAGGGGGAAGATCAGCTGCTGGTCAGCTGACTTGCTGGGTCTGACCGGAAGTTGTAGACACTTCCTGTTGCACGTAGGTTCCCTCCACTCAAACCGAAGGATCGGCGAAGTGTGCAGTTTTAGGGGCGGTGAGTGCCGACCACGCAAGGTGCAAGTTAAAAAACAGCAAATCAAGTTATTGTGATATTTAAAAAACGAGCAATTTCTTTTTTAGTTAAAAGTAAAGGTGCGAGGTAGGAGCCCTTTCCCAGGCGCTCCTAGTTCAGGCAGTACAGAGGTCTTTCTCACTTCTAGCGCGTCCGCTGCGCGAAGCGAGTGGCATCTGAATTATGAAGGGGGAAGATCAGCTGCTGGTCAGCTGACTTGCTGGGTCTGACCGGATGTTGTAGACACTTCCTGTTGCACGTAGGTTCCCTCCACTCAAACCGAAGGATTGGCGGTGGACCGGGGAAGTGTGCAGTTTTAGGGGCGGTGAGTGCCGACCACGCAAGGTGCAAGTTAAAAAACAGCAAATCAAGTTATTGTGATATTTAAAAAACGAGCAATTTCTTTTTTAGTTAAAAGTAAAGGTGCGAGGTAGGAGCACTTTCCCAGGCGCTCCTAGTTCAGGCAATACAGAGGTCTTTCTCACCTCTAGCGCGTCCGCCATATGCAAATCAGTCTTGACCCTGTGCCCCATGGGAACAGTCCAGACCGAACTGCCAGGCCAGGTCCTCCCTGGACCGGAAACAAGCATCCTGGGACCGGTTTCAGGGTATGTCACCCTTCTTCAGCCAGGCTAGCTTGAATCCAGTGGCACAGTGAGCAAGGGACCCACGTCTGGGCATACCCATCCCACTTAGGGGCGAAAAGTGTTACAGCAAACAAATGAGGGACGGAATGCTGACAATGCAAACATTCTCCCCCAGTCAAAAGATCTGGGTTAAATCCATCGTTCTTTTGCCCACTACGCCACCCCAGTTTGGACCCAGCCATATGCAAATCAGTCTTCACCCTGTGCCCCATGGGAACAGTCCAGACCGAACTGCCAGGCCAGGTCCTCCCTGGACCGGAAACAAGCATCCTGGGACCGGTTTCAGGGTATGTCACCCTTCTTCAGCCAGGCTAGCTTGAATCCAGTGGCACAGTGAGCAAGGGACCCACGTCTGGGCATACCCATCCCACTTAGGGCGAAAAGTGTTACTAGCTTTCCAGTCTAGGGAGGACCTGGCCTGGCAGTTCGCGCTGGACTGTTGCCATTGGGCGCAGGGTCAAGACTGATTTGCATATGGCTGGGTCCAAACTGGAATGGCATGGTGAGCAAAAAAACGATGGATTTAGGCCCAGATCTCTGTACTGGGGTGAATGTATGACATTGTTCTGCATTCTGTCCATCAATTGTTGTTTTTGCACTGGTTAAGCCACAGGCACATGTGTAACCCTTTCTTCACTGCCATTTCCCTCGCTGGGGTACCTTCATGAGGAAACTTCTCTTCCTTATTTTCATTCTTCTCCTTTTTTGACAAGGGATTCCCCGTTATAACAACAATTTCAATCAATCCCGGTTCAAATACTCACTTCTCTCGCACCACTAATCACTCTATTCATCAACCAATCCCAGCGCCCCTCTGTCAAAGGCACCCTGTTAGACTTGACAGCCTTAGGGTTGTCTTCCCCCAAATATTTTGCCTACGTGCCTCCAATTTTGCTGAGTTTTTGTTTCTGTTGGCCTTACGACTCTGTGCACTTTAACACTGCGAACCAATGCTAAAGTACTTGTGCTCACTCCTCTAAACATGGTTTGATTGGCATATCCACAATTGGCATATTTATTTACTTATAAGTCCCTCGTAATGTGCACTAACTATGCCCAGGGCCTATAAATTAAATGCTTCTAGTGGACCTGCAGCGCTGATTGTGCCACCCACTTAAGTAGTTCTGTAAACATGTCTCAGGCCTGCCACTGCAGAGCCTGTGTGAGCAGTTTTAAACTGCCATGTCGACCTGGGAAGTTGCCAGGCCCAAACCTTCCTTTTAATACATATAAGTCACTCCTAGGGTAGGCTCTGGACAGCCCAGAGGGTAGGGTGCAATCCATTTAAAAAACAGGACAGGTACTTTTAAGTTTTACATGTCCTGGTAGTGAAAAACTCTTATATTTGTTTTTCAGTACAGCAAGGCCTATCTCTCCCATAGGATAACCTTGGAGTTGCCTTATTACATTTTATAAGTGTATTTTCCAAATGGGAAGAGATAACCCCTTCTCTTAGTGTCTCTGGAATCACAATTTAAAATCCTAACTTATGGTGAAGTCGGATTTTTAATTGCAATTCTGAAAATGGCACTTTTAGAAAGTTGGCATTTTCTTGCTTAGGCCATTTGGTGCCTGCTGTCTGTCTCTGATCACATATGTCAGGGGTGGGTGACAGCTGGGCCTTGTGTAGTCCCCCTAGACAGCCACACACAATGGGAGCTTAGGTGTGACTTGATGGGCCATCCTGGCAGGATGGGAGGGAGGAGCTGGAACCAGCCTCACTTACAACTGAATAGACAGTGGCCTGTCCCCACACAAAGGGCTGCAAACCCCCCCTGTAATGAGTTTGGAGCCAGGGCAGGAAGGGCAGGACATCTGAGCACTTCGTAAGGCTTGTCTTTGAAGTCTCCCCCACTTCAAAGGCACCACTGGGTATACGTACTGAACCTCAGACACCACCACTTTAATACACTTCTGGACCTGTGGATACTCTGCCAGGAAGAAGGACTGCTGCATTGCGAAGGACTGCCATTCTGCTGGACTGCTGCTCTGGAAGAACTTCTACCCTGCTGTGCTGAGCTGCTACCCTCCTTGCCTGGTGAGAAGGACTGGACCTGTATCACTTGAACCCATAACCCAGAGTGACTCCACGGGCTAGTTGGCTGGCCTCCTGATTTGAAGCCTCAGGCACATAACAGGCTTCCAACAACCTTGCATCTGCACCTGGACTCTGCCATCTTTGAGTCTACCCTGCCAAGTGGAGCCAACCCAGTCCTGGACCCTTGGAAGTGGACCTAAGGTGCTTACCAGCAGAATCAACGCATCTTCTGTGCTGAGCAGCGCTTCCTCGTGCCGAACCAACACTTCTCCTCGGCTGAGTGGCACATCCTCAAGCAGAACCGACGCATTGCTGCTGTTGAGTGGATTGGGCCCGGCACAGAAGGATTGTATCAACCTCGCATCTTTGGAACCAATGCATCGCCGACGGTGTGGCGCATCTCCAATCCAGGTTCTCACATCTCTCGTTGACCCAGCTCGTCGACGGCCTCCGCATCCAGTCTCACTGGAACCAACGCATCGCCTCGGCTGCGCACCACTACTTCGATGCCCGGACTTCACATCGCAAGCATCCTCGACAACAGAGCTCAGGACCATGCAATGCAGCATTGCCGCATCTCAGGACTGATGCATCACTTCGACTTTGTGATGCTTCTTGCCTCGGATCCACACAACGCTCCGTTACCAGAATGTAAGGTACTTTGTTCAGCGAGCCTAACGTGGTCCCTGTGGCCGGCCTGCGCTCCATCGCATTCGGCCTGAACTTGTGACTTCGTCCCAGTCCAGCATGACGAGATATCCCTTGTTGACAATTGTACTTTTAGTGCTATTATACCCTAAAACTTTAAAATTCAATATTTCGTCTTTTCCCTGATTGGATTGTTGACATTTTGGTCTTGTTTTATTTATGAAAATATTATCTATTTTTCTAACCTGGTGTTGAATATTTTTGTGTGGTTATCACTGTTTTACTGTTTGAAGTGTTGCACAAATACTTTACGCACTGCCTCTAAGTTTAGCCTGACTGCTCTGTGCCAAGCTACCAGTTGGTGAGCACAGGTTAATTTAGGGTTTGCCCGCCTCTTACTCTGACTAGGACTGTGGTTACTACTTGCCCAGGAATCATACCCCAGTCAACCAGTAACTGACAGCACCTCACAGCACACCTCTCCTAGCAGGCAAGTTCACTAGTTCAATATTCAACTTGATGTACCTCTCTTCAAAAGTTTAGGAACATCATCAGAATCACAATAATTATTGCTCCAACAAATGCGACAATCAGAGCCACATAATATTTGTTCGGAATTATCATCCACTGCATTCCCTCATTCTGCGTTTACTAAACTCTCAACATGCATTGTTCCGCGCCTACTTCATTTCCTCATTTTGCATGCAATCCCTATTGATACTCACGTCGTTGTTCTTCTTCTGTCACCTCGTCTCTCCAGAACCAGGATTGGATCGGGACGGGGACAATTTAAATCTCAGGGCAATCTGTCTGGACCTTAAGGTACAGTGCTCGGTTCTACAGCTAATTAATTTATCAGTTTATGGGTTGACTCTAATCGGAACCATCATCTCTGCTACCAAGTCTGTCGGCACACAATTTAGTCTCAAATTCTAACTCATGGGGTGTGCCAACGGCTAGGAATGGTAGCAGTGTAGACCAGATACGGACGTTGGTGCTCCCCGACTAGTCAATATTTTCAGTTAGGTAAATTCACATGAATTTGCTGAAAAGTTCTCTTAAGAATGACAGACAAGGGTTGTCATTTCAAAGCTTTACATAAAGAATTAATAGGCAGATTACATTAAAAGTGCTATAAGAAAGCTTAGCAGCAAAGCAAACAAATGACAAGTACAAAGACCTCGGAACAGTTCTAAGTGAAATCAGGCACAGATTCGCCGTCTAAAGGTGTGGAAAGAGGGGGGTCTCTCTGGTTACAGAAATCCACATATTTTTATAGGGCTTTAGACAAAGACTTTCATATAGTCTGTGGGAATACATGGTTCTCGAGATTTGCACCAATAGGGGACAAGCTAGAAGAAACAATTTACTACAGAATACATTTAAGGATTCTCTCATGAGAGTAATACATTGAGATTTAGTCATTCTCATAGCTTTGGCTAAATGGTTGAACAGATACATTGTTTTAGCAAGAGCCTGGGATGGTTGATAACATCCTTGGTTCGGTACAATGAGAAAATTTCTCTGAGAACACTTTCTACTTTGTCATGTGGATACTAGCGATACTTTATTTAGACCAAAATCAGCAATAGCCATCACGTGGCGTATTGTGACATTGAGGCAAAATGGAGGACAGTGTAAACACAATCTAATGTTAGCATAAGCTTAATTCATAATGCTCTTTATTGACAGAAAATCAACTCCCACATTAGCCAATGAGGGACGGCAGCAGTCCCTCACTCATCACAGAGTGGGATGGGGTCAGTGAGACTGCTGACTCCACCCCACTGTGTGACGAGATGTCACTGATTGACACTCGGCCCTGGGTACTTTAGGGCTGAAAAATGAAGTGTCCAGGTTCGAGGCTATCATGACGCACCTCAAGGCACTTTTGCCAGACTGACGAGGTCATGCCCACAGGGCTGTGAAATCCTCAGCCTGGCACAGTTCAGCTCAGACAGCCAGGCGCCTGCACACTTAGCTCCTTTCTAGCTCCTGGCTGGCTGACCAGATCAAAAAAAGTGTCTGTCAGGCTGACCTTTGTTCATCCTGACAGATACTCTTTTTGTCAGGGGGAAAAGGTAGGGCATGGCCCCTCTGCCTGTACAACAGGCTGCGGGAGACTCCTGATTTTTGAATCCCCAAATGTCTTTATTTTGTCTGTCTCCCTCCTAAAATTGCCTCTATTTCAATAGAAGTCAATGAGGGACATACATTCTACGTATTATTTTTTTTAAATCTTCCACTTTCCTCTTCTAAAATGTTGTAATGTATGCTGTATTACTGAAGTGGTTAGTTATTTGAAAACGAAGAGGGGGAAAAGTGGGTGAAGAGAAGGGGAGCTCAGCATACCTTGCAGGGAAACCTCCCAAAGTTTGTTACACCACTACTTTGACACCCAATTTATGGGTTCCTGGAGTAACTTATTATTCAATTCCAGGACTGATGACATGTTGTGGGATTTACATGACAACTACTTTCATGATTCAGCTCAAGCATGAGCTCTGGCTAGGCTCTTGAATCCCTGTTAATTTGTTCACTCACCAACCTCTACTTCACTTTCACACTGTCTGAGGGGAAATCCATGTGAGCAGCGCTAGTAGACATTATGTCACTGTTTTACAATTGTCCTTTAAGAGGAGGGGCTTGTCCTCCGTTTACTCCACCCACCGTTGGAGGAAGTCCAACGCTTAAGATGACCATGAGCTAATTCCGTAAGAGTCTCAGCAGCAGAGGTCAAAGTGGGCGGGATCGGAGGGGCACGACATGCTCATACTTTTTTAATTTTTGAAAAACTGTTCCCCTACTTTTTGTGAAAAGTCAACCGTCCCACAACGGTTAATTCCCATAGTTTAAATGCTTCAGCTGAAGTATCATTCAGGGAGTCTCCCATGCTGTAAAACTGAAGGCGGGCAAACATCTAAACAATAAACAAGCCTTATTCGCAGGGTGCCTGCTTCCCTGACAGAAATGCAAATGTGCACAACTAGTTATTAGGAGGGAGGGGAGCAGCACAGACTGCTGACTATTTGTATTTTGTGAAAAATGCCACTTTATTTAAATAGTTGCACATCACAAATTTTACCTGGGCAATCCACCTTACAAAACTGAAGCCTCGCTATACATCAAATGAACTATCCAATATCCTACTCCCACCCACATGCTCCACCCGCAACTATCTCATTTTAATTGTAGTGCATTTCAACAATTGTCAACTTTAACTTTCTCCTACAACCTATTACTGCATGCATCAACCTCTAAGCAACCAACTTCCTATATTTAACCTTAAACGTCCTGCCTACCCTCCCTTTCCACGTGATTCACCAACTGGCAACACCAACCAAACTTCTGTCAACTCATGCAAAAGTTTCTAGGCCACTGCCTCCCAGAAAAGAGGAACCTGCTAACTTTTTCTGCCCCGCCAACCCTGGCTGCCCTTCTACCCAGTCTATTTTATCTTCTGATGTTCAAAGTCCTCACCAAAACTTCACACAGTTCCAACAAATACAACACCATCCCCATACGTGACAGATGGACTCCATGTTGTACCTAATATCCACGAGACAAATGCGCCTGAAACCAATTTCCCTGCAGAAACGAGACAGCTCCCTGTTCACTTTACTACATGCCCTGTCTCTAGTTGAGGGTTTGCTGGCCCCTCTCAAAATCCCCTTCTGCATCAACTCTGTCCATAAAACAAAGCACCAGGCCCACCGGGACTTAATCTGCAATAAATCTTGTTTCATGGCCCCCAACAGAACCACACCTTTCTCCCTCACAAGGTTGTTCTCCCCCAAATTGATAACCAACACATCCAGGAATCTACTGCTTTCTATCAAGCCATTCAAACATTGTGACAATTCACACCTACACATATCCTCTTTCCCCGCCAAGTAATGGGAAACAAATGCTTGTCAAAAGCCAAATTCGGGGGGGCGTGGCCAAGACCTTGATGAGATAAGACGCACGCAGCTTGGGCTCCGTCCTCCGGGGTCGGCCTAAGGCTTAATTAAAGCGCTCAAAAGCACGGGGGGGGAGATCAACACCACCCCCCTCGACCTCCTGAAGCCCGCAGTAGCCTGGGACCGAGTGCGGAGACTCAGACCGTCCGGAAGATCCCGGGAGGGAGGAGACAGCTTGTGGACGGAGGCCCGCCCGCCATCTTGCCGAGCGCCACGGAGGCGGCCCCGCTTGCCGGGGAGCCCGTATCCTGCCTTGCGCTGAGTGGCGGGGGCTGCGGGAGTGTGTCTGCTCGCTCCGCCGATCCCGCTCCTGACGGAGGACTGCGCGGGAGACCCTGAGCGGCGCTGTGGGCGGCTCGAGACGGTGGAGGTGGTCTAGTGTTCGGACCCTGACCGCCATTTTGTGTGGGGCCGCGAGAGAGTGACCGGCGCCCGGCTGGGGTGCGCTCCCTTGATCGCCCGCCCTCCGTTCCTGAGACCTAGATGCACCGGAGGCCCGGGAGCGGGGAAGGGGACAGCCACGATTGAGGTGAGGAGAGACAGGCGCTGGGCCCGGGGGTGGAAGGACACGACGTGGGAGTGAGAGCCGACTACCTGCTGCTGGGAGCGGCGGGGGGCCCATTGCCCGGACGCCCCCCCCCTCCAACCCCCCCGGGTGGGGATACACCGCTGGACCCCCGATAACTGGCCGAGGAGAGAGAGATCGAGCTGCACCCCTCTGGCGCCCTGCTAACTCCGAGATCTGAGACTCCTGCCCTGCTGCGCGGTGGAGGCCTGTCCCGCGGCGCTCTTCTGGCTGAGTCCTAGGGGCAGTGACGGGCCTGCTTTGATCGACTCTGCCTACTCTGCTGCATGCCCCCTGCCTCGCTGCGCTGAGGAGCGATCTCTTCCCTTACTGCCCCCTGCTCCTGGCACCTGGCTATATTGAGGGCCCTGGGTGATTACGGGGCCTGGACGGGGACATCCCGGGCGGCATACAGGGGGCTCCATCCGGCTCTGTGGTGACCTCCGCTCGCCCACCACACCGGGTGGGGGGAAGACAAACATGACCCAGGTGAGGAGAGCTCGGCGCTGACCACCCCGGGGTGGAGGGACACGCCGAGGAGCGAGAGACACTTGCCTGCTGCGGAGAGCGGCGGGGGGTCCCCCCTGACGCCCCTCACCTCGACCCACCCGGTAGAGACACATAGCTGGTCCCCCGATACCTGTCCACAGGGGCCAGGCTGCGCCCTATCGACGCCCTGCTCACACTGAGACCTGTGACTCCTGCCAAGCTGCGCGGCGACGGCCAAATCCACAGCAAGTTTCTGGCTGAATCCTAGGGGCGGTGGTTGAACTGGCTTGAGTACCTCCGCGCCCTCTGCTGCCTGCCACCTGCTCCATTGTTGCCGAGGGGGGGACGGGGGGCTTGGGCGGTGCGTGGACTGTCGCACTACGCTCCCCTGGGAAACTGAATGCGGACAGCCCTCATCGTTACTCTTCCGCCCCACGCCTGCCCCGCGGCGCCTACCTTCGCTCTGTCCCCTCTGAGACTGGAACGCTTCCGGGCCTGAGCTTCAGCGGGCTAATTGGACTGCCCATCCCGGGCTGAATATTGGCCCTCCTCCACGCCACACATTAACGGTGCCTCCATTGCGCGCTAACAAAGCTACCTCCTGACATCTCCGGTGGGGAGATTGGGCCTGCCCTCTGCGGTCCTTGAGCCGCTCATCTCACGCTTCCTGGGCCGTTTGTCCGGTGCTACACTGAGCCCTGCCTGGCAGAGAATCGACCTGGTGGCGCTCTCTCCTGCGTCCACTGCTCCTGGGCTGTCCTGGGGTGAAGCTGGTGGTGCCCCCTACTTGGTGGTGGGCGACACCTCGATTGGGCGGCACCTCCTCCTCTGGAGATATGACTAAACCCAAAGCAGGGAAAGCCGTT
Organism: Calotriton arnoldi; assembly: GCA_963921515.1. Classification (NCBI taxonomy): domain Eukaryota; kingdom Metazoa; phylum Chordata; class Amphibia; order Caudata; family Salamandridae; genus Calotriton; species Calotriton arnoldi. The sequence continues at coordinate 6,590 of CAWUFW010021731.1, read as the reverse complement.
GCACAAACACCTTCTAAAGACACTTCAGTGGTGGACCTATGGAATAAACACACATTTGCACCCTCACAGGAAGACCTCACAATGGACACCAAGCAGACGACATCCGATGGTGCCCCTATCACGCAGGCTTTCATGTCCAACTTCCTTCACGAAATAAAGTCTGAAATCTCATCTCTCAAGCTGGAGGTCAAAACATGCCTGGCGGACCTTCGGCGGGATGTCACTGAACATCGGCACTAGGGTGGACGACCTGGAACGGACTCTCGACTCGCGCACAGAGGATCAGGAGGAACTATGGCGTAGGGTCTCCGCACTTGAAGAGCAACATATCAAACTCCAAATTAAACAGGAGGATTTAGAAAATAGGAGTCGCCGGAACAACATCCGCATAAGGGGCGTGCCGCGGGGCGCAGAGGGACAGGACATTGCGACCTACGTCGCGGACCTCCTTCACACAGTACGAGGGGATGATGACTCCTCACCTCCAACATTGGACCGCGCCCACCGGGTGGCCCCCCGCGTGGCAACACCAACCTGGTCCCTGACATCCTGACCAGGGTCCATTTCTATAAGGAAAAAGAGGCAATCCTTCAAGCATCTCGAACAATTGAGAAACTGACATATGAAGGACACAATATACAACTATTCCAAGATCTGTCCCCCTTACCCTGCGCCGCCGCAGGGACTTCAAACCAGTGACGGACAAACTGAAAGCGTCTAATGTCAAATATCAGTGGGGCCACCCCTTTGCCTTGATCTTCCACTGGGAGGGAAACGCAGATTCACGAGATCCCTTAAGGAAGCACTTCAAATTCTTTGCATTTCACCGGGAACTCCGCCCCCCTCCCCCAAGCATACCGACCCGGCTTCCCGGATCTCCCTTCGCCCTGAATGGTCGAGGGTGCGTCCTCCTCGCACTAGGTCCTCTAAGGCCAATATGACATCTCTCCAAGATAAACAAGACATCATTCATCACCTGAAGACAGTTGAAGCCTCGCAGTCCTCGGCTCGAGGAGCGCCGCGGTCCGGTCCTTCCTCCCTTTCTGGCTCGGGCACTGGAGATTGAAATGTACCTAACTAAGAATCCGTTGCAGTGGAAGAGACTTTCTAACTTCACCCTGCTGAACTGAAACTGATTGTGCATATGCATACCTGCCCTAGTACCTACTGTTAAAAAGTTTGTTTACTTGAAATGCACACTGTCACGACTAAAGGTCACTATCGAACTCACCTATCTGTTATACCTCCCCAGGGGCACACACATCCGTATCTCCCCCGGCCCCCAACGGCGCCCCCGGCTCCCGCCATATCTTGCATCCTATGAGCCTCGGACCAGGCTCGGTTGAGGGGAATGGGAAAAGTTTCTACAGAGGGCCCAGGACCCCCCCACTACGGCTAAAGCGGCCCGACCACTGGAGGACGGACGCTGCGCACACCGAACAATTCCATGGCCCACCCCGCCATTTCCTTAGTCCCCAAGAGGAGTGACTCCCTCAGAGCCGCCCTGGTTCTCACCAATGGGCCGCTCCTGGACTGGAATGGGTTTTTCTGGCCCAGTTGGCCTTTTGGTAGTTTGACCTTTCTGGTCCTTTTTGGTTATCCCTCTCCTATATTTCTTTCTCTCTTCTCTTTCCTTCCTTGGATTCTTGGGGAGAGGGTCCACACCTGCTGTGCTGACTCAGCTCTATGGCTGGACTCCCGGAGACTCTCTGAGACTGGCCCCTTCCTTTCTTGTTGGGACGGACACCTCCACTGCCCATGCTTCCTAACACGATTATCACTAACATATTGGACCCAGAACCCAGAGAGGGAGGAAACAATACCCCACGACCCTGTCAAAGCGTGTTCCACCCTGAAATGACTAATGGCTCCTCTTAAGTGTATCTCCCTAAACGTTAAAGGTTTAAACACCCCAAACAAAAGGCGGCAAATATGGCGATACCTTCTCTTGCACGACCCAGATATTGTCTACCTCCAAGAAACCCACCTTTTACGCACAGATACCTCGCGCATGTCCCACCCTAAATACCCTCTGCAGTCCTGGGCATCCGCACACACCAAGACGGCGGGGGTAGCTATTCTCTTCAAAGTAGGCCTCTCGGTGCAAATTACGCGCGCCACTGGGGACAAGGAAGGTCGGTTCCTCAAGCTGGCGGTCACATTGCAGGGTAAACCGCTTACCTTGCTTAACGTATACGCACCTAATCAAGCGCAAGATGCCTTTTTGCGCGACTTGCTTCGGTCCCTACTCCTTCGGGAACCCAATCCCATCATTTTTGGGGGCGATCTCAATTTGGTATGGGACCCTGGCCTGGACCGCACTACCTCGACTTTTCAGGGAACAGGGGCTATGTCTGCAATACTTAAACACGATATAGAAGCTCTGGGCCTCATTGATGCTTGGCGCTATCGGGAACCGGAAACACGGGACTATACTTTCTTTTCACATGTCCACCGCTCATATTCCCGTATTGATTACTTCTTCATATCCCAATCCCTCATTCGCTCCTTGGAATCTGCGGAGATCTCGGACATATCCATCTCCGATCATGCACACCTAGAAATCACACTATCCGCTGTGGGCAGACAATCGAATTCTGCTCCCAGGTGGCGCCTCCCTCTCCACGTCCTCCGCGACCCAGTGGATGTGGCGGAATTGAGACAGGCCATACAATCCTATTTTACCACTAATGACCTTCCGGAAACCCCCATACATATTCAGTGGGACGCTTTTAAGGCCACGATCCGGGGCACTATTACCTCTATTTCCATAGCCCGCAGGCGGGAATCCCGCCTGGTGGAAGACAAACTCTCTCGCGATATTAAAGACTTAGAACGACAAAGTCATCAGACGCCATCTCTCCCAACGCGACGGAAACTTGCATCACTTCGGGGCCAGCTTAAAGTCCTTCGAGTGAATAAAGCGGAACAGTCCCTTCTGACCCTCAAACAAAAATGTTATGGAGGGGGTAATAAGGTGGGCCCCATGCTAGCGCGTCGCCTACGCCTCCAAATCTCCCGTGGCCACGTCTCCAAGATCTCCTTGCCGGGAGGAGAATGGGCCATCTCAGAACGAGCTAAGCAGGCGGAATTTAGCAGGTTCTTCTCTACCCTATATAGCAAGGGAGATACTTGCGTGGAACAGATAGAGCCCTTTCTGACCGCTTGCTCCTGGAAGCCAATCACCTCCTTTTACAAACAGCAACTAGAAGAGCCCATCACGGCAACTGAGCTTCAGAAAGCTTTGAAGAGCATGCCAATGGGGAAATCGCCAGGTCCCGATGGCTTAACGCTGGCATTTTATCGCCTCTTTCTCCCGGAGATCCGGGCCCCTCTGATACGTCTCTTTAACTCCTTTGCGGAGACTGGATCTGTGACCCCGACAATGGCCGAGGCGGAGATCGCACTCATCCCTAAACCAGGAAAGGATCCCACTGCATGTGCCTCGTATAGGCCAATCTCTCTATTAAATGTAGATGCTAAGCTATATACTAAAATCCTAGCACAACGTCTGGCTCCTCTTCTCCCAGGCCTCGTTGAGCCTGACCAGGTAGGCTTCATACAAGAGCGACAAGGAGCAGATAATATCCGCCGCGTGGCCCATCTGGTGCAAAAGGCTTCCCGCCGCCATATACCCGCCTTCCTTCTCTCCCTCGACGCCGAAAAGGCCTTCGACCGGGTCGACTGGTCATTTCTCAGGGCGGTCCTCCGTCGTATAGGCCTCGGACCGCTCATGATCACCCGTATTATGGCCCCATACGTGGCGCCCGCCGCACGTATCCGCATCAATGGTCTCCCTGACGCCCTCCTTCTCCATTCACAGGGGCACGCGTCAGGGATGCCCGCTTTCACCGCTCCTTTTTGCACTCGCAGTGGAACCTTTGGCGATTGCCGTCCGGAAGTCGGAGGACATCCGGGGCATCCGAATGGGGGGTCGACCACAAGATCGCTCTTTTCGCAGACGATCTCCTCTTAACACTTACAGACCCAGCGACATCTCTTCCAGCTCTTCTAAATGTACTCGCCCAGTTTGAGCTGATATCGGGTCTTAAGATCAATCTCCCTAAATCATATGCACTTAACCTTACTCTTCTCCCCCAACAACTGGAGGACTTGAGGGATGTTAATCCTTTCCAATGGGCTCCAATCTCGATTCGCTACCTCGGTATTAACGTCACGGCTGACCTGGACACATGGACCCAGGCAAACTGGCCGACCTGTAGAGCTTCAATACGAGCTGAACTCCGCCGTTGGAGGTCACTCCCCATCTCTTGGCTGGGTCGCCTTAATGCAATTAAAATGTCAATCCTCCCGAAAGTCCTGTATCTCTTTCAGGCACTCCCCACACCGATTCCCCATAGGGACATCCTAGGACTTCAGAGGGAGATAGTCACATTTATCTGGGGTGGGGGAAGATCGCGCCTTTCCACTAGAGTTCTAATGCTACCGCGAGACCGGGGAGGGCTAGCTTGCCCCGACCTACTCGTCTACTACTGGGCGACACACCTACGCTATATATCGGAGTGGTCGGTTCGTGCAAGTGAAAAACACTGGTTTCACATGGATAGGGCTGTAGCCTGTCGCCCGCTATGGGACTTGGCCTGGTTGCGGAGGAATGCCAGGCACCACAGTGCCTATATCGCTACTCCCACGAGGACGGTATTGGAGATCTGGGATAGAATCGCGGTATCCCGAGGCCTTAGCACATTTCCTTCCCCCTCTCACACCCTTGGCGCTTAACTCGGACTTCCCCCAGCTCTCCACCCCTCATCCTTTTCAGCGTGGACGGCTGGTGAATGCCGTATTATAGAGCAACTGTTTGCGGAGGGAACGTTCAAACCATTTGATCAATGCAAGGAAGACTTTAATCTCCCTAGAACCGCGCGCCTAGAATACTTTCAAGTGCGCCACTGGCTTCGAGCCCCTTCATACACAGACGGTGCCACGCGTCGGCTTACACCCTTTGAATCACTAGTCCGCTCTTTTGACGGAACCCGAGGGTTGATCTCCCGGACTTATAAGGTTCTACAACATTCACACGCAGTACCCCCACATACCTACCAACGACAGTGGCAGCTGGACCTTAAAAATGATATCCTCCCTGAGCAATGGGAACAGCTGTGGAGAGATATCCAGCGCATTTTTAAAAGCATAACACAACAGGAATCAGCATACAAAATCATGACTCGCTGGTACTATACTCCCCTCAGACTCCAGAAGATGTTTCCTGGATTTGCTCCTCTCTGCTGGCGATGCCTGACAGCCCAGGGCTCCTTCCTACACATTTGGTGGACATGCCCACTCATTCTCCCGTTTTGGAAGGAGATACTGAATCACGTTGGGGAAGTGGTGGGGTTTCCCTACCTAACGACCCGGGGATAGTCATCTTGGGCATTCGACCAACGTCTCTTAAAGCAATGACACACACGGACTGGTGCTTGATTTTTCACATGCTTGCTGCTGCAAAACAGGTCGTTGCATTACACTGGAAAAAGGCCTACACTCCTCCAACCTCGATATGGCTCACACGCTTTGGCATGCCATGGCGATGGAACTTCTGTCCCACAGGCTGGCACACACTGATGCTAAATTCCAACACACCTGGGAGCCCTTGATCCTACACCTTTCGCGGTTGGAACACGCTCGATCCGTCCCCCCCGCTTGAGAGCCCTTCAACTTTTTGATGATCCTATACTCCCAAGAGGGGAAACCTACGAAAACGACATAGGCTGACATGGGAGGGACCCCTATCTTACTTGACATCTCCCACACTAAGGACACAAGCCCGTGGTATGTGGGGCCTCCCCTTCCTCCCTCCTCTCCCCGAGCTCCCTCAGACCCGGGTAACGCAGCATCGCGTCCCTCTCCCCATCTTTTCCTTCATCTTTCCCTATGTTCTTTATATTCGTCTTTTTTCTATCTTTTCCGTTTCTCTCTCCTTTTCTTAATTTTTCTCATACGAGCCAGCAGTCCTGAAACTTTCTTTTAGAAAGCCTAATTACAAACGCCACGGGCACCACTAGGTTCCGATGATCCCAACATGGGCGAAATTGGTCGACGCACGTCGTGCCAGGACAAACCCCTACCGTGAAAGTGCCTCTAATCCGAGTCTCCAGGCCCACGTGTACCTGTGGCGACCCCAACGACCATCCTGAGGAGCGCCCAACACGACACATGGCCACTCCACTCATGCCTAACACGCCAGAGCCATCTGAGCACGGCATCTTACACCACCCGACATACTTTACTATTTGAATTCCCCATGGCCCTGCAGAAATGCGCGCCAGGCTAACACAGCAGCCATAGATGTCCTCCTGGCATGGAGTGCCTGAATTTTAATGCCATTAGGGCAACGATCGCACACACCTGGCCCGACTCATGTTGCGCCAGATGCGCCAAATCCCTGGCCATACACTCCTTTGTCAAGCCTTGCTCGTTAACCTCTATAGTTCGCCTACCCTAGGCCACCAGCATATACGATGCCATCTGCCTCCAATGTGATGCCCTATTATGCTTACCACTTGGTAACTGCTGTGCTGAATTTTCTTTTGTTATGTATTAAAAAATTAATAAAAGAGATTTAAACAAAA